>ML266201.1:157909-190256 GCA_005239495.1 Nicotiana undulata | reverse complement strand
GGGGAAAAAAACCCCCCCCCCCCCCCCAATATAATGCAACCCTGATTTTTCTCTCTTCGGACATTATGACAAAATTCAGAAAAAGTTAAGTAAACAAATATTTAAGAATGAGTAAAAGAAAATAAAAATGATGCAGAAGACGTGGAGAATACTGAATGGATTTTTTAACGAAACAATGAAACTCCTTAAATAAGCAAAACCCAATGGGGGTACAATAATTGAGGGTATAACACATTCATTATAGTTATATATGTAGCGCGATAAAGGCAGGCGCTATACCTACTAATTATTGGTGGGCCAGTAAAATTCAAATATAGCGCATGCAATCAATGCGCTATACCTTAACGGACAAACGTGCGGTATAGCGCATTCGACCCGTGCGTTATATATAATTTGGTCATTGGTTGGTTTTTTCACCTATTTTTGTGCTTCAAGTAAGAAAAAAACCACATTTAGGTTCCGGACTCGGCCTTTTGGCAATATTAAGCAGTGACATCTAATTTGGAAGCATACACGCTTTACCCGGTCCAATCAATCGTTGTAATAAATTGGTTCCCCTACTATTCCCCCCTTGCTTCATTTCTCTGTCAAATAATGATTTTCTATGTACAAGCTTGGGTATGTTACATGTACTTGTCATAGCTATTTAATAATGGTTTCGTTTCTCCTTTTTTCAGTTTGTGGTTTGATACCATGGAATAAATTTTGAAGTACCAGTTATATGGAAGTCGGAGAGAAAGCAGGAAGCAAAGATTCCCTATGGAGCTGGGTTTTTTTTTTTGTTGTTGTCAAGCTTGTGTTAATGTTTCAAAGCTTATACATCTAGGGATCGTTTGGTAGCCTGTATTAGGATAATAATCCTGGTATTAAACCATGTTTTAATTATACACGTTTGGTTGTGATTTTCAAATCCAGCAAAGCTAATCCATGTATTTGTTTTATACATCAATCTCTGTATAATTTTATCCCTGATGCATGTATTAGCTATACCTGGATTAATATTGACAAAGACCAAAATATTTCGTTAAAATCTGCTCCATCCTTTTCTTCTCCCTGTTCTCTGGAGCCTTCAAACCAGAGGCGTCTATTCGACGGCATCTGGATGAGATTTGGTCTGTTCTCTCCATTGTAATTTTTCAGTACTTAACTGAGGACTTTTGTTGTGTGTAAGAGTTCAGTTCTTATGTCCACAAAGCATTGGTCAGATACGTCTTGTTTGTTAGACGTTGACAGTTCACCTCAACTTGGATTTTGAGGATAGCTGGTTGAGTCCCAACTGGAGAATCCGGTATAAAAGCAGAGGAAATAGATGTTATGTTCTGTTACTATTTATAGCCTGTTGTGTGAATAGAATATCACCTTGTGGATTGGAGTGCTGCTGATATTCTTCTTTGAACATGTAATTAGTATGGTTGAATCGGGAATGATCCAAGGTGTCATTGTGTAGATTTAGGCAGAATAGTGTTACATGCTTTTCCTTTTCTGCATTATTGTACATGTAACTTATCAAGAACGTGGTGTTCTTTTTTTTTTTTTTAATTAACGATGGTGTCCGGGCCAACCTATCCACACTTCGACCACTAGTACATGTTCCAGGTGACTCTGGCCCCGAAGGCTTAGCCAGACGGTAATAAGGCCATGGTTGTTTTTCTTAGTGCTTCTTACGCTGATGCAGTCTATTGTAACAGTCGGTTTATGTCCCTCGTTCCAATTTCATACCTTTGCAATTTCTCTAAGGTTGTATTTTGACATACTTCATATTCTGCAAGAAAGTGAATAGTGGAATTTGTGGGGTAACTGCATTTTGGGAGGATGAGAATATATGCAGTTTACATATGTTGCATTGGCCAAGTAACTATTTAAAGTAAGACAAATAGGACTTATAAAATACGATCATGTTCTTCCTCTGGCGGTTATACGATGGAGGAGGATAGAATTGGTGTAACATCTCTTTAGGACACATACTAAGCTCTTGCTGCAGAATTGTGGTTGGTCTTTTCGCACATCTAGCCCTCTTTGATGGTACACGGAAGAAAAACTAAACAATCCTTGAGAAAGAAAAATGAACTTTTGAAACATTCTAGAGTAGTCTTGAATAAGCCTTTTTTTTTTTGGTTTAATTGAATAAGCCTTAAATTGAAAGAAAAGCTAACTTTTGCAACATCATAGCTTTAAATAATCCCCTTTAACATTTTTGTGGTTATAAAATCTTAAAATAAGAAAGTCCAAATTACACTTATTTTTAAATCTACAACGATGTCATTCATTTTTTAACCGACTTGAAAAGGGAAAAGCGATCATATAAAATGAAACAAATTGAGGAAAGTATTGTGAAACTCTGCACCCTCGCATATTGCATAAAGTTGATTTTAGAGTCGTTATCTAGTTACTCTCTCCGGTTCACAATAAGTGACCAGTTTACTTTTAGCACGCCCATTAAGAAAATATTAAATTTTATATAAAAATACCTATTATGACTAAATTACCCCTAATTAGCTATTTAATGTGAGGAGTAAGAAAACTTTTTAGAGATATGTACATAAGGGTTATTTTGTAAAAACAAATTGAATTCTTTCTTGATTATATAAATGGACACTTATTTTGAACCAAAATGAAAAAGTAAACTGGTCACTTATTGTAAATCGAATGGAGTATTAAATAACTTTTTCTCATATAGGGGAAAAAGGCCAAATTATCTAAGATAAATAGTTCACATCTATCCTCCGTTATACTCTACGTTCAAATTTAGCGCCACCGTTAAGTCAGTAAACAAATTTGCCCCCAGCCCTAACGTACGCCCATCAGAGCATTGGGACCCCTCAGTTAAAAATGCCACATAATTAACCTCAGTGCCCCCAATACGTGTCTTCCCCTTCGTTCTTCTTCCACCAGCAGCTCCACCACCCAAAAGCCTCAAATTTTCACCACAAAAAAGAGCTTCAAACCCAGAATTGAATCAATAATTTTCAGCCCCAACATTATAACCAAGTAACTTAGATGGTTAAATAATATACTTGAGCACATAACAATAATTTATTTAACTTGTTAAATTTTGAACTAAATTGCATTTCTAGGAAAAGCTATCCATGGTCTCATAACATTATCCAACAGAATTGCATGCAATTTCACAACATTTAGATTGGGACACAACATGATGCTTAGACTACTGAAGACAAAAGCCATAATTTAAGCATTTATTTCAAAGCAGTGATTCACTCTACATCACTTACTTTCGACCAAGATAATAACTGTTTTTTGATGAACTCGACTAACACTACAACTTGGTAGTACTTTATCTCCCTATTTACTCAAACTTCATTTTCAGCCTATACAAATGATGGTGAGAGTAGGAAGTCCGGCAGTAATCTCTTTAAAGGAATCCCACAAAAGGGACACCAAGGTTTTGGATGTTCATCATCAGTGGTAGTAGACTTACTGAAAGACTTGAAATCTGAAGGATATCCCGGCATTTTGAAAAAGGATGCAGGGGCTAATGTTGAAGCCCATCTCTGACAGCACATGCAATGCCATACAGGAACAATTGGGCAGATACGCATAGAAACAGAACATCGGAATAATTTATGGCTCGGACCATTTCCGGTATCGCACTTCACCCCCTTGCAGACGGCGAAATCTGGAGAGTCAAATGGAACTGATGCTGAGCAGAAACTACATTCCTCCTCCTCTACATATTCATAGATGGAGGGAATTTGACTGCAAAAATAAGAGACATAGTGAGTCAGAATCAGCATATTACATATATTTGTCACAATCAACTTCAATGCTAATCGACAATAGCTACAGAATAAAGAATCAGTCTAAAGAAACAATTACTAACTAACACATGAAATTCAAAGTTTCATCATTAACAACGAAGAGGTTTTGGTTGCATCAATGTGATTTTTTTTTTTTTTTTTATGATGGCAATGTGATATTAAACCCTTAATCAACTGGTTAAGATGGAATGCATACAACGAGTAAGATAAAAATGCATATTTCTTATCCATTCCGACGAACCAATCAATGTTTGTATCTGTTAAGAACTAGAGAAAATGAGCACCAATTTTAGAATACAAAATGTTATTCTATTCCACACTAACAAAATAATTAGACTAGACGTAGCTAATAGTTAAAAAATGTAACATCAGAACGTGAAAATATGAAGACAATGCAAATGGCATAGATCACGTGAAGTCAGGCAAGCATGCGCGAGGACTACCTCTTATCAACGGTTCGTACTTCTTCTCCTAGAAGTTTCAGTTGATCCTTTACATCTTCACCACGAATTGCAACCCACTGCTCCATCTGTGCCGTTCCAACAGGGACCCAGTAACTAGATTTACTACTCTTTCCATCAGAACCAGAGGCGTCATTAAGAAAGACAGTAAAGCTATAGCCAACCAGCCTCTCTCTCAGTTCCATCTCACTATTCGAATGAAGCTGTGTCCAATCCAAGCTTTCATCTTCAGCATTGTTGAAGCCCTCCAAAAACTGTGATTGCCCATCAACTTTATCTGTCTCCACCTTTTTCAAGACTACCAGCTTGCTGATGATGTTGAGGAGTTGCAACTTATGTGAGGAGATCTCCGAGAGACATTTAATTGCTTCAGGCAAGTTTGCAGAAACTCCAAACTGAGATCCAACAGAAGATTTCAACCATTTAATTATGACATGTTTCACAAATATCGTAATAGACTGCTTAAAGGCCAAGAGTGCTGCTACAACATCCCAAATAACCAGTGGTTTATCCAGAGGTTCATGCTGATTTAATGACCATAGTATATTATTCTCC
This sequence comes from Nicotiana undulata, assembly GCA_005239495.1. NCBI lineage: Eukaryota > Viridiplantae > Streptophyta > Magnoliopsida > Solanales > Solanaceae > Nicotiana > Nicotiana undulata. The sequence continues at coordinate 185,464 of ML266201.1, read as the reverse complement.
CAACTAATTAGCTCTTTCTCAGGAAAATCTGGGAAACCTTTAACATCAAAATCTGGACAAACAGTAGAGGAAATGTCCAGTTGCTGTCCTCCAATCCAAAGAAATTCTACTGCAGCTTTCAGTGCCCTGGAAGTTTCGAGCAAAGTGATGTTAGTTTCTAAAGCGTTGCCACTAGTTTATCATCTCTTTTTCCGAAATAGATTAGACAGGGCGGTTGTCAGATTATTTCTGGTCCTACGGATCCATAAAGGATGTAACTCCTATGTTTACAGAAGACAACAAATCAATAATCAACCAAGTATGGACATCCTTCCATTGTTCAGGTAGATAGATTTGTGTATACTTCCAATTAAAAGATAGATCTATGTTTACTGGAAAGCAGCAGTTTCATGTAGCAGGTGAGGAAAACCTGTGTAGGAAAACTCATTGAGAAATATATTGGTATAGTTTACTCAAACCTATTTTCCCTCAAATGATGATGAAATGAACGAGGACAGTGATCTAGAAAACAAAAAAGAAAAAAAAAGATACTCAGAGTTTAAAAAGAATCTGCCAAAACCTTCTTTTGTAAAAAGTATTATCAAGAGTAAGGACAAGCTTTTATTAGTCGATGATAAATCTGTAGCCTGTGAAATATATACCTAGATCCTGGTGAAAGTTGGCATCTGCAAATAGGTAACAACAAAAGCCAAAAAGGGGAAATTAAATACCTTGCCTCATACATTTGATTTAGTTGCTCAGTAGCAAAAGCTCTTACCTGCACAGTGTGTAATTTTTGTTGGTAGTATTAAAACAGAGCATAAAATGAGGAACATCTCAATTCAATAATTGCCATTTAATAAGGAAAGATCTTTATGTGATGATCCTGTTTCTAATGCAAGAAGCTTTTACGAAAGAGCAAACTCTAGCAGTGCAGTGAAGTAGATTTCATAAAGGGCGTATGATAGTTTCAGAAGGAAGTTTCTAGTTGAACTTTACTGCAAAAACTACGTAGATCAAGGCTTAGCAATAAACTTAGTCGCATTCTGTTCTAAAAACATATTCCAAGATGGTAACACAACACCTAAGGTGCTGGCAAGAATTATCTATCTGAAGCTTTTATGGGGGAGTTGTGTGTAAAGTGTGATTTCACTAGATTAATGCACAGCTGAAATGCAAATATTAGCGGATAAAGCTGTCAAGTTATCCTGTGCAGGCAGGGGAGAAAGAACAAAATCTATCATTTCGAATACAGAGGACCCGTCTCTACCTTTTGATATCTTTCATGTATGGGAAAGAGGAACGCATTGTTTAAAGAAGAGTCGTCTCTTAACTTTTAGAAGGAAATTAAAGGTTAAACATCTTAGGGCTTAGATGACTGGAAGAGAAAAAGGAGAGTAATTTGTGAATGAACACTAAATTAGAGATACAATTCTTCCAAACCATGAAATGCATAATGCTTGGTCTTGTTGGTGGTATTAGAGTACTAGTGCATTTCTTTGCACTTCAAAGTTGTTCGCAGAACCAGGAGATGAGATGTTTACTATGTACATTGCAAATTGTGAATTACAATATGCAGAGAAACCACACTTGTATCAAAGACTGAAAGGATGATGCATTACCACAGCCATCACCAGATTTCCCGGAGATACGGCTAGACCAAAGCAAGAACTAAATGCATCCGGCACCTGAAAAGAAATTTTCATTTTAAAGGAAACAACATGCGATAGAGATGCATGAAACCAAGATACATGTGCGTACATCGCCAGAGCCTTTCACACCAGGAGTATTGGAAGGGATAGGTACTTCACACAGGGAATTTTCATGTAAAATCCAACAGTGGGTTGAGTTGTCCTGCAATTATTCAGGAAGAAAGTTTATCTACCATTAAAATAGGCTCAAAATGCAAGAACTTCCATGTAGAACCTCACTTGGGGATTTGGGGACAGAATTTGGGAAAATCCTTTTATGCTACATTGCTATTACAGCCATCATAGTGGGAGAGACATCCGAAGACTGCTCTCCACTAAGTGATAACATTACTCAAAGAATGGAAACGTTGTGGTTTAAATGTCTTCGAAGAGAATCATAAAACAGATAAAATAGTCTGAACCGAAAACCAAATAACAAAGTAGCCTACCTGGCTGCAGCTGTATAGGCAACGTCCACCAAAAGCCCAAGCTAAACCTGTAACCTAGAACACATTAACACAAGTTAATGTCTCCAGATGATAAAGAGGTAAAGATTTGAGTATCAACAAGAACTTACTACATGATTATGAGCATCACAGGAGCCAGCTTTCTCAAATCTACGAAGAAGAATGTCACAACTCCACACTTCAATTGATCCAGATCCGTTGCCAATGGCTAAGAGCATTTTGTTAGGTGATTGCGCAGACACATTGAAGGAAACCACAGAGGCCATTGCAAAGTCGGTGGCTTTTACCTGTATAAGATACAAAAAGAAACAGATAACGAGACAAAAAAGTAAAAGAAGAATAACAAAAGAAAGATCTCTACGTTAAAAGGAGACCTCCTTCAATAGGGAAAAGGGTGAATCACTAAGTTCTGATGATTCTACTAGTCTTCTGCAACACGCCTGCCAGATCTTCACACTACAAAATGAAAAATAAAGAAGAATAAATATTTGAAGCTATCAACTTGTGCAATATAATGCAGGCCATTGCATTAATTTGACGCCAACGTCTACATGTATAGGCGTCTTCTCTAATGTTGTTTTGCATCAGTTTAATACAGGATGTTATCCAACACTTTCTATTCTTGAAAGCTTCCATTCTACTGTTCTTTTACTATTTAATTACTAAAAAATTTCCTGTAATTTAAGGCCCATAATTAACAAGGCTGTTTAGCATTATAATATAGAACGGCACTATTGCATATTTCTTCCTAAAAACTTTGATATGATCGTTCAAGGCCTCTTGCTTAACCAATTGACTACTTCATTTCTTCCTTGGCAACTAAACATTAAAAACTAATAACGTTCTTTATCTTTATTAATAGGATGGTCACTAGCACGTATTTCTTATTTAATGCTGTCATTCAACTGTTTTCCCCTCTAACTTTAACATCTGTTACTTTATGCTGTCCTCATTGGCAATTATAAAACAAAATCATTCCATCATCTAGAAGCTAAGTGCTCTAAATTATTTTGGATTTTCCTGTTGTGCTTTGTTTATTCAGAACATAAGAGTAGGAGGAAAAGACAAAGCAGAGGAGTCTCTAGACAATCAGGTGAAAAATGGTGCGGTCACTATGCTAACAACTTCTTTTTCAGTTACTTCTTAGTTCCATCGCGGGCCGGGGGGGACGTGTTGAAGTACGCAGTTCCCTGTTCCCATTGCTGCTTTTTTGCTATGAATATTGCATTAAATTCCCAGATAAAGCATTCCCAGTTATAGTAAAAAGCAAAATCCCTTCTCTTAATCATTCAGTTATAATCTTGAGGTAATAATATATGCCAAGATTGTTGTAATTTAAAGGCAAAGGAGAGTACATTTGAGGATTGCCAGTTCAAAAATATCAGAAGTTTTCTATTCCTCTTCCATGGAAGGTCATATTCAGAACATCTCGTGTTAATCCAGAATAGACTCTGGCTCATTTCACTGAGGGTTCTTCTAGCGTATACCCACAATGATGATAACACATTCTTTGTGATTAAGCACCTTCCTCTTCTGTCCTAATATAAGTCGAGTACTACCGAAGCACGTTTTGAGAAAAAGGATGATTATATGTTAGCTGGTGCTTCAGGTGCACATGTGGAAATGTTCGAGTGAAGATGTGGACCACCTCCTGCATGATCGAGTGGCAGCTCACTTGTGAGATTTTGAAAAGTTCAAGCTGCTGTAGGTGATGCTAGGCACAGTGAAGGAGACACTCTCTAGTTGGACACTTAGTTTAGAAGAAGGAAGAGAAGTTGAAGAGTATGGGCGTTGCGCTGTTAGCACTCATGTGGGTCCTGCAGGGGGATAAATAGAAAAGCTTTTCAAGGGATAGAGAATGACTGTGTATTTGAGGAATAGCCTCTTATTCCTAAATTCTTCTTGCAGCACCCATGATATTCTAGTTTGTATAGAAGATTGGTATCGTTGTAGAGAATCACACACTGCCATAGATTGTTTACTTTTGCTATACTGCCCATATATAGGAGAATTTCCAATCATTGGTAGAATAATTACCTTATCAAAAAAATTACTAAGGAAGCACCAATGAACCTTTCTTCCTCTTCTTTCTAAAGAGAAGTCAATATGATTGTCCTTTCCAACTTGTTACTTTGCAGACATTAGCGCAACACTTTCTAACATTGTTGTGAGAACACACTGGATACTGACATAAGGTATCAATCTTCAAGAATAGCTCGAAATAAAGCGAAGTGTCCAATATCAAACGGATGTGAACACTAACCCAGACAGTATAATCATTCTTTAATTTCAAGTGATTCATCCTTTACCATGTTATGCATTTTGGTCAATGTATAGCACTCAATTGTTTTCTCGTTCACATCATCACATATGGCTATTAGTCACTTGAATCAGTGGCATATGCCATTAGTTTCCACAATTACGAATAGTAAAATTTTTAATTCTAGTTAGTGAAATATGAAAGTGCTGATCAACTACTGAATAATTCTGATCTTTTCAGGGTTGTGGTCCAAGGACCTGGTCCAGGGCCACGTCGTGGCTTTGGTAGGGCAAAGACATCACATATGGCTGTTTGTAATTGTGGCAACTAATGGCTGAAGTTTCGCTCTTCAATTCATCAAGGCTTTATCATGGAAACTGAGCAGTTGTAGGGTCTGAGCAGGGTAGTGCGTACGCAGACCTTACCCCTATCTCGTGGAGATAGAGAGGTTGTTTCCGATAAACTCTCAGTTCAAGGAATGCAATTCTCAGCAGTTTTGAAAAAGAACAACAGTAGTGAAGAGGCCATGTTAAGACTAATGAAAACAAGAACAGTAACAAAAGTAAAATAACCGAAGTAAGGGAAACAACATGTACTAATAGAAATCAAAGAATAAGATAATACAATGAAAATAATAGTACTGATATGGTTGAGTAGGTACAGTGTCCAAAATTCGACTACCTATTAATCTTATATCCTAATCCTCGACCTCCAAATTCTTCTATCTAGTGTCATGTCCTCGGTAAGCTGAAGATGTACCATGTCCTGTCTAACCACTTCTCTTCAATACTTCTTAAGCCTTCCCCTACCCCTCCTTAGGCCCCACAATTGCCAGCCTCCCACACCTCCACACCTCCACACCTGCTCACAGTGGCATCTGCGCATCTCCTCTTCACATGCCCAAACCATCTCAGCATTGCTTCCCTCATCTTGTCAACCACGGGGGCCACTCTTACCTTACCTTGAATATCTTTGTTCCTAATTTTATCCCTCCTAGTATACCCATACATCCATCTCAGCATTCTTATTTTAGCTACTTTCATCTTCTAAGCATGAGAGTTCTTAACTGGCCAACATTCTGCCCAATACAGCATAGCAAGTCTAGCAACTACTCTATAAAACTTACCTTTAAGTCGTGGTGGCATCTTCTTATCACACAGAACACCAGATGCGAGCATCCATTTCATCCACCCCACTCCAATACTATGTGTGACATCATCGTCAATCTCCTAATCTCCTTGAATTATTGACCAAAGATAATTAAAACTTTCTCTCAGGAGATGACTTACGAATCAATCCTCACATCCACATCTGCCTCATGAGTTACGTCACTGAACTTCCACTCCAAGTGCTCCGTCTTAGTCCCGCTCAACCTGAATTCTTTAGACTCTAGGGTCTGTCTCCAAACCTTCAGCCTAGTTAACCGCACCACGTGAAAATACGAAAGGTCTAATCATGACCTCAAATTTCATTGAGTAGAAACTCAAAGATGTGAAACCAGCCTCAAGAATCTACGGTTGATAATTTTTCTTTTTCTCTCAAGTCAATTATTCACTCAATCTATGGGACAAAGCATAGCCTATCACAAGTCAGGATAAAGAGGAGGGTTGCAAGAGACTGACAACCAACGTAAAAGTAATCTAATTATTGTGAGTATGCGACCATTTTTCCTAGATAAAAGATGTGAGAAGCAGCCATATCAGCTATGCACCGGATCCCATAGCTAAACATGTTTGTGCATAAGTAGTACTAGATGGATTACCCCTGAGCAAGTCCTCGTCTTGCATCTCTTATCGACACCTATTTTGGAGTTGAGTCATAGTTGATTTTTGGCTTTAGTTCAATAATCGGTTAGCAGTATAAGGACATGGAGGTCTATAGCTTGACCTTTGACCACTGGACCAATATGAACCATTAAGTAAATCATTTTACTTCTTACAATAAAGTCATCAGGGAGTGCACATATCTGCTCCCATGTACTTGATTTGTCCAGAGCTTCAGAGCTAAGATATAAACTCTCAGATCACTATTCCCGTGTTTTTTTAAATTCTGCAAAACTTGCTCAATATCTGACAATCATCTGTCATTTCATGCCAATATTTGCTTATATCTAGGTACTTTCATGCCATTCTTTGCTTACCCATACACCCAATGAGATCTAAAACTGAATAATATCAACTTAGCTACGCACCTCCCATCGGAACATCCAGTAGCCAATAAAAGCAGAGGATCTGAAGCATCAGAAATGAACAATCCCCAACTGATTGTTGTGATCCAAGTATCATGTGCATTGAGAAGTCCAACAAGCAATGGTTCATTCGAGTCAGGGCTGTTCGTGATAGAGTACTCATCTGGTTTATGAATTCTCCACAATGATAGTGTGCCAGACTTCCCTCCAACCGCAAGTACAGAACAGTCACTGGTTAAGCCAGTAGTAGTAGATATACTGCATTCAAATGTCTGCGGCAGACAGGGCGACCATGCAACAATAAGTGAAGACAGCATCGCACTGCGAGAGGCATATTCCTCTGCAGTTATTAGCGATTGACTTCCATCTCCAACTACTTTCTTAGAAGACTTTGCTTTTGAGCGAGGAGCATTACAAGTATTTTTCCCTTTCTGACTGCAAGCTTTGACCTCCGTCACCTAACAAAAAAGTAATAGCATCACAAAAATGTTTTGCACATTTTGTCATCTAAATAACTAAATAATTATTTGGTATACAAAGTTCTTATTTGTTGACTTCTTTTCCTTTCTATCTCTGTCTACATTTTTTGCAGTCTAAGTTTACGGAATATGACAGTACGATATTCATGCATAGTGAAAGTACTTGGAGGAACCAAAGAGATCAGCAAGTACAGTTAATGCATTCAGTCTCCGACGCTTAAGTTCCTTTCTCATGGCAGAGATTGGCAGATCATCAGCATATCCCTCATCAAAGCAAGCTTGAGTAGGCTGTCAGAATAGAAATCAAGGTGAAATCAAATACAACTTAATATCCAGAGAAGAAGCAGTGTATCATGTAAAAAGCATAAAATTCACATAACAGAGTAAGCAGTGAATTTAACTTACATCAGAAGCTTCTGAGGCTCTAAAGCTTGCTGCTTGGAAATTGGTAGTTGTGAGATAACTGTACAGCTCCTTTGATATATCCATGACCTGTTGAAGTTTGATAACCAGATCAATGGGCAACGACTAGAAGGATAAAAGACAGAAGATCATTATGAAGAAACAGGAGAAAGCCCCTGGAAACTATTACTTGATCACTAAGGATTCTACTAAAATGTTATATGCGATTTGGAGAGTGATATTCACAACAAAGAGAAAAAATATTTGGAATGAGAATCGACCGGGAATACAGTATCTAAAACCAAAGCCATGAACTACTGTTGAAGTGCTCCCGGGCATTTATAGAGGTAGTAAAATATTATGTTTCAGAAGGAATTTTTGTGATATTGAAGTCTTCGATCCGTGAGGACGTAGCACATTCTTCATTCATGCAAAGATGAATTACTGGTTAGGCAGCTCTAAGGTTTTTTATATTCGGTGGAAGGCAGATTAAAACTTTGCACCAATACTTAAAGAGAGACTTCCATTCCGTATGTAAGATTCGTCTCTCTTGCATCTTCAATCGGATTTGGTGCTTTAAGTTTGAAAAGCCATAAATATGGTGCGCAAACAGCAAAAATTAGATCACAGAGAAACAAAGATCTTTATAGTTCTTTCTGGCATCAATCTACTAGTCCCGTGTTGAACATTTTTATTCATTCATGATCCAGCGAAGCCTTTCTGCACCTGAACTCGAATTATTTTCTCTTCCAAATCGTCAATTGTGGTTCTTTCCTTTTAGGACAATGGAGTTGATGCATCGTACATTGCAATCTTAGACAGAAACAGCTTTCTTGTCTACATATTTGAGGCTCTCCAACAAACAAAAACAAGTACAGAACCAAGAAGCTATGAATATACTATATCCATGTTTGATTCATACCTCTACCCATTCTGCTGAAAACTCACAAAATGGCATCCGGTAAAGCCTTACATGTCCTTCAGTAGTGCAGACTGCAAGCAAACAACTACATCAAGCAAAACATTGTTGTTCATATTACTGTTGAGAAGGCCAAAGATCATTAAACTGATATGCTTAAATAATCATACCCAGAATTTGGAGCAAATTCAATAGGTGACCAGGATATTGACCGGACACATGGCCGATTTTCTCGATATTGTTTTTCTTGAGGAGAGGAGTCCCGAGATAATGCGATATGTAACATACAACCGGAGAGTAAATCTGTGAAGATTCCAAGTAGAAATTATTTGGACCATACATACAAACCATTAATAAGTAGTCCAAATAATTCACGGTACTTCTTTTAATAAGGTAATAATCTTATTGATGTGGCGGGAAAATTCCGGATACCCAAGTGGTAGTAAAGCAAAGAACCTATACAAAAATATGGTGCTCTACAGATAACATCATCTTGTACTAACAAGAAATTCATTGGTGAACCAGAAATTAACTGTACAAGACACATCACATTACCTTTTCTATCAATCAATCCAATAGGAAAAGGTTTGCTATGAGGGATCGTAATAAGACCTCGTGATCCAAATGGTTTGGCTGGATTCTGAAAGAAAGAGAAATATTTATTCACTATCACACCAGCTGATTCAATATCTAATCAATTATAACTAAGTTGAAAGCTTGTTAAATATCCAAATATACAAACTTTGTTTTTATGACGGTGGTGACGGGCTAGCTTGCTCGCACCTCGATTATTCCACCGAGTACCTGTTACCTCCCACCAACACAGGTATCGAATAACTCTACCCACCAAGGCCCAGGCAGATGGGGGAAGAAATTACCTAGTGTTTTTTTGCCTCGTGTGGGATTTGAACCTAAGACCCCATGGTTCTCCTCCCACTTCATTAGGCCACACCCTTGTGCATATTAAAGATAAAAGCTTTTACAATATTATTACAAGAAAGATACAAGTGGATCAATTGTCAATATGAAAATATTACCAATATGGTAACGATATGACCGGAAGCCACTGCCACCAAATTCTCCTCTGACCAAGCGACAGAATTGGGGTAAGATGGGGCAGCCACCAGTATAGAAGCTTGAAAACTTGAAGACATTGTTGTATTTATGGGACCAAAATTGATAAACTCCCTCTACAGCATAACAAGAGTCAATTTTTGTACCCAAAAAAGGAGGGAAAATTGGAAAATTGAGAATCACAACAAAGATAATTCATTAATGCTGCAAGCATATGAAAAGGGGCTGAAATTAACGACCTTGAATTTTGATGATAGAATTACATGCTCCAATGGCTTCTTCTTTGATAATTTAGAGAGCTTCTTTGGGCTGTGCTCTCGCTTCTCAGAAAGGCAAACTGGGGGGGGGAGGTTATGGGGGGTTTTCCAATTTGTAGCAACTAGTATTACTACACGATGGAGGTATTCAAAAATTGAAATAAACAAATAAATATTGATGATTACGGATTTCCCATAATTTGTAGCATTTTCTTTCTTTATTCAGCTTGATTGGAAATTGAACAAAAGAGTACGAAAACTAAGTCAACTTCCTAGTCATATATAGGGTATAATCGATAGTCCGAACTGATAAATCTTTATTGGGTATTAATATCGAATTATTATATTAACGGTTCTGTAACGATTTTATATTTTTTCACTATCGGGTTATCGGTCCGGGCCACGGTTTGTCCAATTTCTTAATGTGTTAGCCGATAACCGAACAAGATTTAATAAAATTAGGATTTTACCCTTAAGTATATAAATACATCTAGGGCTTCATTCTCTCTAATAATCTCAATTTTTCCAGCCGCATTCAAGATTGAAGTTTTAGACTCTGAAAAAGTACAACCAAATTCTTAGAATCTTAGCATAAGTTTGTGAGATGACCCAAAAGGTCATCCTAAGTTAATTTAGTTAAATCTGGGTTCCGAGGTCCCGAAAGCCTCCATTAAATCTCACCTCGATATGCGTGCGCATCCCGGGCAGGTAGCCGGGAAGCTTTTATGTGAGAACTTCACGAAAAATGAAATTTCTAATAATTAATTGATTAAAGTTGACTTTGATCAACCTTTTTCGTAAACGAACCCGGACCCATGATTTGACGGTCCCGGAGGGTCCGTAGGAAAATATGGGACTTGGACGTATACCCGGAATCGAATTCCGAGGTCCCAAGCCCGAGAAATGAATTTTTAAAGAAAATTATTTTCTGAAAAAATATAAAGTTTTTTGAAAATGAATATTTATGTGAAAACCGTGTTACCGGGCCTGTACTATGGTTTCTGGGCCCGGAACAAGTTTAATATATGTTATGTGACTTATCTGTGAAATTTGGTGAAAAACATACTTGAAATGACGTGTTTCGGATCAAAATTGGAATAATTAAGCCTTATGAAATTTTAAGAAAATTCTATGAGTTTTGGGGTTTAATCCATTGACTTTGATGATATTTTGGTGATGTAAAAGCTTGAATAAGTCAGTAGGATGATTTGGGAGTCATGTGTGTTTTTGGTTTTGAGACCCGAGGGCTCGGGTGAGTTTCGGGTAGCTAACAGGGTGCATAAGTAGTGAAAAATCTGGTTTTTTCTTTAATTTGCTGGTGTTCAGGTAAATTACCCTATGCGAACGCACCCAAGGGGGTGCGAACGCACATGGTAAATAGTGGGTCAGGGTCCCATATGTTCTATGCGAACGCACCCACTGTGGTGCGAACGCAGAGGGTTGTGGGGGTGTAGGCAGTGCGAACGCGGGGTAGGGGATGCGTCCGCACTGGGTTAGCATAGGGCCTGGGGGAGCTGGGGTGTTAGACTTGTGCGAACGCGGCCCTTGGCTCGCGAACGCATAGGTCAGCCTGGTCAACCCTGTGCTAACGCGGTCAAGGGGCCGCGAACGCATAGTGTAATTTTTCCCAGCTATTTTAAATACCCAAAAACAGAATGCCATACAGGATTTCATCACTTTTCACCATTCCCTTATTTCTCAAACTCCATTGAAGACCTCCAAGCCATTTTCCCCTCCATAGCCATTGGGTAAGTGTTCTTAACACCAATTTCTTCCACTTCTCTTCCCTAATCACTAGAATCTAGGCCTAAAAGCCTAAAATCAAAGTAGAAATTAGGGGTTTTGGGTAGAGTTAGAGTTTATGGGATTTTGGGTAATTCAACCTCAATTTGGGGTCAGATTTCAAAACAAATTATATATTTGAACTCGTGGGGATATGGGTAATCGGGTTTTGGTTCGAGCCTCGTGTTTGGACCAAGCGGGCCCGGGGTCGAATTTTGGTATTTTTGGAAGAATGCTAGGAATTGTATATTTAGGCTATGGGATTGTATTAATGAGTCAATATTGATGTTATTAAATTGATTATGAATAGATATTATCGTTTCAGAGTCGGATTCGAGAAGAAAGGCGGTATTAGAGGCTTGAATTGTATTTTTGGACTGAGGTAAGTGTCTTGCCTAACTTTGGTGAGGGAATAGGTATTGTGCCCTATGTGCTATGTGTTGTATCATATCCAATGCATAGGTGAGGTGACGAGTACCTATTCATTGTGTGACAAGTATGCCCGTGAGTCCGTTTTGCTTAATTATTTGTTATTACCTCAATGATTATTCTGTTATGACGTAGTTCATTTGGAAAAATTATTTAACTGTGGAGACTACATGATTAAGAATTGTGTTGTGATGTCCTAATGGAGGACCAAATCCTTTTAAGTTATGTACTCGTAAGGAATTGGTTATAGCTGAGACCTTTGTCGGGCAAATGTGTTTGACTTTGGTTGTTCTTCCCCGTATCGGGTGGTTGTGAATTGAATTCTGGTAATTGATTTCCTTACTAAGTTTGTGATTTGTTGTTGATATTACTTGGGTGAGGAAGAGAGTAAAGCACGAAGGGTGATGTCGTGCCACTCATTCATATCATTCATTATTTATTTATCGCAATGTGAGGAAGAGAGTAAAGCACGAAGGGTGATGTCGTGCCACTCATTCATATCATTCATTATTTATTTATCGCAATGTGAGGAAGAGAGTAAAGCACGAAGGGTGATGTCGTGCCATTCATTCATATCACCCATTATTTATTTATTGCAATGTGAGGAAGAGAGTAAATCATGAAGGGTGATGCCGTGCCATTCATTCATATCATTCCTTTATTTATATTTGCACAGTGAGGAAGAGATTAAAGCACGAAGGGTGATGTCGTGCCATTCATTTCATTTATTATTGCAAACATTTCATATATATTTACCTGTTGCATAGTGAGAACGAGAGTAAAGCACGAAGGGTGATGTCGTGCTATTCATTTATCCGTTTATTTATTGTATTCAACATCTCATTTTGCTAATTACCTGTTGCCCCCTTACTTGTCCCCGTATCCCTTGCTTAACTGTTAAATAATTGTCACTTCCTTGCTATATTTTTGGTAGAACTGTACAGGTAGATTATCGTCGCCGTGTCTAGACCCGCCACTACTTCGGCCGGGGTTAGGCTCGGCACTTGCTCAGTACATGGGGTCGGTTGTACTGATGCTACACCTGCACTTCTCTATGTTGTGCAGATCCCGCAACCGGACCCGGTGGACACTGATTGAGGGAGCATCCTTTAGTCCACTTCGGAGATTACAAGGTAGACCCGCAGACGTTCGTGGGCCTTGACGTCTCTTCTATCCTTATCTTTCTATTATGTCTTTTTTTTCCCTTAGTTCTAAGACAGTTTATGTATTATTTCTTCAGACTTTGTATTTAGTAACCTCTTAGTGGGATATTGTAAACGAATCGTGTTATTGGTGTTTTAAGTTGTTTTCAGAATTTATCTGCTTCCGCATTTGAAAAAGGAATATTAGACGCTTTACTTAATTTTGTATTTTAATGTTAGCACGTTAATGAAATTGTATATGTTGACTTGTCTAGCGGGTTCAACGTTAGACGCAGTCACGGCCTGAAGGGTGAGATTTCGGGTCGTGACAAGTGGGTATCAGAGCTCTAGGTTGCTTAGGTCTCACAACTCACGGACAAACTTGGTAGAGTTTGAGGGATCGGTACAGAGACGTCTGTACTTATCCCATAGAGGCTGCAAAGCTAGGATAACTCCACATTTCTTCATCTCTGTCGTGCGATATGAATTCTGTGTACTAATTGAGTTCCTATTCTACTCTCTCGCAGATGGCGAGGACACGTGCTTCCCTTGGTTCCGCTCAGCAGCCCGACACTCCTGCTACAGCTCCTAAGAGGGGTCGAGGTTGAGGACGAGGCCGTGCTAGAGGACGAGGCCGGGGCCGGGCTCAGCCTAGAGTAGCAGCCCCAGTGGAGGACCCTCAGGTCTAGTCTGACGAGGAGGTCCCAGTTCCGGCAGTCCTAGTTGGACCAACGCAGGTCCCAGAGGGGTTCATGGCTACCCCAGTGCTTCAGGACGCTCTAGTCCGCTTAGTGGGACTCATGGAGAGTGTGGCTCAGGTCGGTCTTCTTCCTACTGCACTAGATGGATCTTGGGCGGGGGGAGGGACCCAGACTCCTGTTATACATACCCCAGAGCAGGTTGCCACTCAGTTTCAGACTTAAGCACCTCAGACAGCTGGAGTAGCTCAGCCGGGTATTGTGGCACCGGCAGCCGAGGGTGCAGCTATGTCAGCAGATGCTCTATGGAGACTAGGTCGGTTCACCAAGTTATTCACTACCACTTTTACTGGTGCACCATCGGAGGACCCACAAGATTACTTGGACAGTTTTCATGAGGTTCTTCGGAACATAGGCATAGTGGAGTCCAATGGAGTCGTTTTGCTACTTTTCGGTTATCTGGCACAACCAAGACTTGGTGGAGAGACTATTGCCTTATCAGACCAGCTGGGTCTGCACCATTGACTTGGGCTCAGTTCTCCGAGTTATTCTTGGGGAAGTTCCTTCCAATTACTCAACGAGAGGATCTTCGGAGGCAGTTTGAGTGTGTCCAGCAGGGTTTTATGTCTGTCACTCAGTACGAGACCAGGTTCATCACTCTAGCCAGGCATGCACTTATGATACTTCCCACTGATCGTGAGAGAGTGAGGAGATTTATTGAGGGTTTAGCTCAGCCCATCAGACTCCAGATGGCCAGGGAGTCAGGTACCGATATTTCATTCCAGGATGCGGCTGATGTGGCCAGGAGGATTGAGATGATTCTGTCACAGGGAGGTGGTCAGGGGGCTGACAAGAGGCCCCGTCACTTTGGTAGATTCAGTGGAGCCTCATCCGGAGGCAGGGGTTCTTTCGGTAGGGGTGATCCACTCCGACCTTTTCAGTCAGCACTTTAGGTATCTCACCGTGCACCGCCAGCTCCTATTAGTGCACCACCAGCACCTATCAGTGCACCGCCACTTCAGAGCTACCAGGGTGGTTATCAGAGTCGTCAGGGGCAGTTCCAGAGTCATCAGCCACATCAGCAGAGACCTTGTTATTCTTGTGGTGTTCATGGGCCCATTGCGAGATATTTCCCCAGGGCTTCTGGTAGTTCTCAGTATCAGGGTACTCGCGCCATGGTCCCCGCAGCAGGTGCACCCCCACCCCCTCAGCCAGCTAGGGGTGGTGGTCATGGTGCTAGAGGTGGAGGTCAGACTCATAGAGGTGGAGGGAGGGCCATGAGAGGTAGAGGTCAGCCCGTAGCAGGTAGACCCAGAGATGTGCAGGTTGGAGGGGCTCAGCCCCGGTGTTATGCTTTTCCTGCTCGTCCTGATGCTGAGGCTTCTGATGCAGTTATTACAGGTACGGTTTCAGTTTGCAGCCGAGAGGCTTCGGTGTTATTTGATCCGGGTTCTACATTCTCCTATGTGTCCTCATATTTTGCCCCTTATTTGAGCATGCCCCGTGATTCATTGAGTAATGTTGTGCATGTGTCTACACCGATGGGTGATTCTATAGTGGTAGACCGAGTCTACCGTGCTTGCGTAGTAGTTATTGGTGGTCTGGAGACTCAGGTTGATCTTTTGCTTCTTGATATGGTTGACTTTGATGTTATATTGGGGATGGATTGGTTATCACCCTATTATGCTATCCTGGACTGTCATGCCAAGATAGTGACCTTGGCCTTGCCAGGGGTACCTTGTTTGGAGTGGAGGGGGACTCCTAGCCATTCTTCTGGTAGAGTTATTTCTTATATGAAGGCTCGGCGCGTGGTCGAGAAGGGTTATTTGGCCTATGTTTGTGATTCTAGTGCCGAGGTTCCTTCCCTGGAGTCTGTGTCTGTAGTTCGTGAGTTTCCAGAGGTATTCCCTGCTGACCTGCCGGGTATGCCACCCGACAGGGATATTGATTTTTGTATTGAGGTAGCTGAGGGCACTCAGCCTATTTCTATTCCGGTGTATCGTATGGCTCCGCCAGAGTTGAAGGAATTAAAGGAACAATTACAGGATTTGTTGGATAAAGGCTTCGTCAGGCCTAGTGTTTCTCCTTGGGGTGCTCCCGTGTTGTTCGTGAAGAAGAAAGATGGTTCTATGAGGATGTGCATTGACTACTGGCAGTTGAATAAGGTTACCATTAAGAACAAGTATCCTTTGCCGAGGATTGATGATCTATTTGACCAGCTTCAGGGTGCTTCAGTGTTCTCTAAGATAGACTTGAGATCTGGTTACCACCAGCTGAGGATCAGGGCGTCTGACGTTCCTAAGACAACTTTTCGCACTCGTTATGGGCACTATGAGTTTTTGGTGATGTCCTTTGGGTTGACCAATTCCCTCGCTGCCTTCATGGAGTTGATGAACCGAGTATTTAGGACTTATTTGGACTCGTTCGTTATTGTTTTCATTGATGATATATTGATATACTCTCGCAGCCGAGAGGAGCATGAGCAACACCTTAGAGTCGTCCTCCAGACTCTGAGAGATCGGCAGTTGTACGCCAAGTTTTCTAAGTGCGAGTTCTGGTTGAGTTATGTGGCATTCTTGGGCCACGTTGTGTCGGCAGAGGGCATTAGGGTGGATCCGAAGAAGGTTTCAGCAGTTAGAGATTGGCCTAGGCCCAGTTCAGCTACAGAGATTCGGAGCTTCTTAGGCCTAGCAGGCTATTATCGTCGATTTGTGGAGGGATTTTCATCTATAGAAGCCCCGATGACCAAGTTGTCGCAGAAAGGTGTTTAGTTCAGATGGTCCGAGGAGTGTGAGGCGATCTTTCATAAGCTCAAGACAGCATTGACCACAACACCAGTGTTGGTATTGCCCACAGGTTCAAGTCTGTATATCGCGTATTGTGATGTGTCACGGGTTGGGCTCGGTGCGGTATTGATGCAGGATGGCAAGGTCATAGCCTATGCATCTCGTTAGTTGAAGATACACGAGAAGAATTATCCAGTTCACGACTTGGAGCTTGCAGCTATTGTTCATGCCTTGAAGATTTGGAGGCACTATTTGTATGGGGTACCGTGTGAGGTATTCACTGATCACAAGAGTTTGCAGTACTTGTTTAAGCAAAAAAAGTTGAACATGAGGCAGAGAAGGTGGTTAGAGTTGCTGAAGGATTATGATATTACCATTCTTTATCATTCGGGGAAGGCCAATGTGGTGGCCGATGCTTTGAGCCGGAAGTCAGTCAGTATGGGCAGTCTAGCCTATTTGTCAGTCGGAGAGCGACCTCTTGCGTTGGATGTTCAGGCCCTAGCCAACCGATTTGTGAGATTGGAGGTTTCTGAGACTGATAGTGTTTTGGCCCATAATGTGGCCCGTTCTTCATTGTATGACCGTATTCGGGCCAGGCAGTATGATGATCGTCATTTATGTGTTCTTAGAGATATAGTCCGGCACGGAGGTGCCAAGCAGGTTACGGTTGATGATGAGGGAGTTCTACGGATGCAGGGCCGTATTTGTGTACCTGATGTTGAGGGTATTCGTGAGTTGATACTTCAGGAGGCCCATAGTTCCTGGTATTCCATTCATCCGGGCGCTGCAAAGATGTACCAGGATTTGCGGCAGCATTATTGGTGGCGTAGAATGAAGAAGGATATTGTAGCTTATGTAGCTCGGTGCTTGAACTATCAGCAGGTTAAGTACGAGCACCAAAGACTAGGTGGTTTGATGCAGCAGATTTAGCTTCTTGAGTGGAAGTGGGAGCGTATCACCATGGACTTCGTAGTAGGGCTCCCACGGACTCAGAGGATGTTTGATGCAGTTTGGGTTGTTGTGGATAGTCTGACCAAGTCAGCGCATTTCATTCCAGTATCAGTGTCGTATTCAGCAGAGAAGTTGGCAAAGATTTACATGAGAGAGATTGTTAGATTGCATGGTGTGCCCATATCCATTATATCAGACCGAGGTACTCAGTTTACCTCCCATTTCTGGAGAGTATTTCAGCGAGAGTTGGGCACACAGATTGATTTGAGCACAACATTTCATCCTCAGACGGACGGACAGTCCGAGCATACTATTCAGATTTTGGAGGATATGTTGCATGCCTGTGTTATTGATTTTGGTGGCTCATGGGACCAGTTCTTGCCTTTAGCTGAGTTTTCCTACAACAACAGTTATCAGTTGAGCATTCAGATGACTCCGTATGAGGCGTTGTATGGTAGACGGTGTCGGTCTCCAGTTGGATGGTTTGAGCCGGGAGAGGCTAGATTGTTGGGTTCTGAGTTCGTCCAGGATGCCTTGGACAAGGTGAAAATTATTCAGGATAAACTTCGTACAACTCAGTCCAGGCAAAAGAGTTATGCGAATCGCATAGTTCGAGATTTGGCTTTCATGATAGGAGATCAGGTGTTTCTTAGAGTGTCGCCTATGAAGGGCGTGATGAGGTTCGGAAAGAAGGGCAAGTTGAGCCCTAGATACATTGGTCCATTTGAGATTTTAGACAAGGTAGTAGAGGTGGCCTACAGACTTGACTTGCCACCGCATTTATCATCCGTACATCCAGTGTTTCATGTATCTATGCTCCGGAGGTATATTGTAGATCCATCTCACGTTCTTGACTTCAGCGGTGTCCAGTTGGACGAGGATCTGACTTATGAGGAGGAGCCGGTAGCCATATTAGCTAGGCAGGTTCGTCAGCTGAGATCAAAGAGTTATCCTTCGGTTCGTGTTCAGTGGAGAGGTCAGCCTGCTGAGGCAGCTACTTGAGAGTCCGAGTCCGATATGAGGAGTCGTTATCCCCATCTTTTCTCAGACTCAGGTACATTTCTATATCCGTTCGAGGACGAACGTTTGTTTTAGAGGTGGAGATTGTGATGACCCAAAAGGTCATCCTAAGTTAATTTAGATAAATCTGGGTTCCGAGGCCCCGAAAGCCTCCGTTAAATCTCACCCGGATATGCGTGCGCATCCCGGGCAGGTAGCCGGGAAGCTTTAATGTGAGAACTTGACAAAAAATGAAATTTCTAATAATTAATTGATTAAAGTTGACTTTGGTCAACCTTTTTCGTAAACGGACCCGGACCCGTGATTTGACGGTCCCGGAGGGTCCGTAGGAAAATATGGGACTTGGGCGTATGCCCAGAATCGAATTCCGAGGTCCCAAGCCCGAGAAATGAATTTTTAAAGAAAATTATTTTCTGAAAAATATAAAGGTTTTTGAAAATGAATATTTATGTGAAAACCGTGTTACCGGGCCTGTACTATGGTTCCTGGGCCCGGAACAAGTTTAATATATGTTATGTGACTTATCTGTGAAATTTGGTGGAAAACGGACTTGAAATGACGTGTTTCGGATCAAAATTGGAATAATTAAACCTTATGAAAATTTAAGAAAATTCTATGAGTTTTGGGGTTTAATCCATTGACTTTGATGATATTTTGGTGATGTAAAAGCTTGAATAAGTCCGTAGGATGATTTGGGAGTCGTGTGTATTTTTGATTTTGAGACCCGAGGGCTCGGGTGAGTTTCAGGTAGCTAACGGGGTGCATAAGTAGTGAAAAATCTGGGTTTTTCTTTAATTTGCTGGTGTTCAGGTAAATTACCCTATGCGAACGCACCCAAGGGGGTGCGAACGCACAAGGTAAATAGTGGGTCTGGATCAGGGTCAGATCCCCTTCTATTATATATATAATCCTTTCCTGACATAATTGGAAGTTCCTATAATAAATTGATAGCTTTTGGAAAAGGAAGAAGGCGTTATTTTAATATTCTTTGATTTCAAAGGAACATTATCAATCATCTAAAAAATGGAATAAAAAAAAGAATAGGGAAAAGCCGGCTATCGGAATCGAACCGATGACCATCGCATTACAAATGCGATGCTCTAACCTCTGAGCTAAGCGGGCCCACATTTGTTCTATGCGAACGCACCAACTGTGGTGCGAACGCAGAGGGTTGTGGGGTGTAGGCAGTGCGAACGCGGGGTAGGGGGCGCGTCCGCACTGGGTTAGCATAGGGCCTGGGGGAGCTAGGGGTGTTAGGCATGTGCGAACGCGGCCCTTGGCTCGCGAACGCATAGGTCAGCCTGGTCAACCCTGTGCGAACGCGGTCAAGGGGCCGCGAACGCATAGTGTAATTTTCCCCAGCTATTTTAAATACCCAAAAACAGAATGCCATACGGGATTTCATCACTTTTCACCATTCCCTTCTTTCTCAAACTCCATTGAAGACCTCCAAGCCATTTTCCCCTCCATAGCCATTGGGTAAGTGTTCTTAACACCAATTTCTTCCACTTCTCTTCCCTAATCACTAGAATCTAGGCCTAAAATCCTAAAATCAAAGTAGAAATTAGGGGTTTTGGGTAGAGTTAGGGTTTATGGGATTTTGGGTAATTCAACCTCAATTTGGGGTCGGATTTCAAAACAAATCATATATTTGAACTCGTAGGGGTATGGGTAATCGGGTTTTGGTCCGAGCCTCGTGTTTGGACCAAGTGGGCCCAGGGTCGAATTTTGGTATTTTTGGAAGAATGCTAGAAATTTTATATTTAGGATATGTGATTGTATTAATGAGTCATTATTGATGTTAATAAGTTAATAATGTCTAGATATTGTCGTTTCAGAGTTGAATTCAAAAGGAAAGGCGGTATTAGAAGCTTGAATTGCTATTCTTGGACCCGAAGTAAGTGTCTTGCCTAACTTTGGTGAGGGAATAGGTATTGTGACCTATGTGCTATGTGTTTTATCTTGTCCAATGCATAGGTGAGGTGACGAGTTTCTATGCATTGTGTGTCAAGTATGCACGTGAGTCCGTTTTGCTTAATTATTTGTTATTACCTCAATGATTATTGTGTTATGAAGTAGTTCATTTGGAAAAATTGTTTAACTGTGGATACTACATGATTAAGAACTGTGTTGTGATGTCCTAATGGAGGACCCAATCCTTTAAGTTATGTACTCGTAAGGAATTGGTTATAGCTGAGACCCTTGCCGGGCAAATGTGTTTGACTTTGGTTGTTCTTCCCCGTATCGGGTGGTTGTGAATTGAATTCCGGTAATTGATTTCCTTACTAAGTTTGTGATTTGTTGTTGATATTACTGAGGTGAGGAAGAGAGTAAAGCACGAAGGGTGATGCCGTGTCATTCATTCATATCATTCATTATTTATTTATCGCAATGTGAGGACGAGAGTAAAGCACGAAGGGTGATGCCGTGCCATTCATTTATCTGTTTATTTATTGTATTCAACATCTCATTTTGCTAATTACCTGTTGCCCCCTTACTTGTCCCCGTATCCCTTGCTTAACTGTTAAATAATTGTCACTTCCTTGCTATATTTTTGGTAGAACTGTACATGTAGATTATTGTCGTCGTGTCTAGCCTCGCCACTACTTCGGCCGGGGTTAGGCTCGGCACTTGCTCAGTACATGGGGTCGGTTGTACTGATGCTACACCTGCACTTCTCTATGTTGTGCAGATCCCGCAGCCGGACTCGGTGGACACTGATTGAGGGAGCATCCTTTAGTCCACTTCGGAGATTACAAGGTAGACCCGCAGACGTTCGTGGGCCTTGACGTCTCTTCTATCCTTATCTTTCTATTCTGTCTTTTTTTTCCCTTAGTTCTAAGACAGTTTATGTATTATTCTTCAGACTTTGTATTTAGTAACCTCTTAGTCAGTTCGTGAGTTAGTGACTCCAGGTGCTGGGATATTGTAAACGAATCGTGTTATTGGTGTTTTAAGTTGTTTTCAGAATTTATTTGCTTCCGCATTTGAAAAATGAATATTAGATGCTTTACTTAATTCTGTATTTTAATGTTAGCATGTTAATGAAATTGTATATGTTGGCTTGTCTAGCGGGTTCAACGTTAGACGCAGTCACGGCCTGAAGGGTGGGATTTCGGGTCGTGACAGTTTGTATTCCAAAATTACTTCTTTGTTAAGAACAAATTTCGTTCCTTTCTTTTAAGTTTTACAGTAGAATTCAATAATGAAAATATAGAATTTTTCATTATTTTTGATTCTGTATTTTGTGCTCGTATTTTAGTATTATGTTTGTACTTGTTAATTTTAAGATGAAATTGCAACTACTTTGTATTGTTATTAATATATTTGGACAACTGTTGTTGAAGAACTAACATTATTTCAGTTGTGTTTGGACAACTGATGAATCACTAGTACTCTTGTTGCTCTTGCTACAGTTGGACTCTAGAAAATGACATTGATCTCTTGATTATGGTTTGGCAGGAAACCAAAAAGTTATAATTTATGTTTCTGTTAACTAATATTTCCAGTGAATTGGAGATGGAATGCTTGTGGAGTTATAGTATCAGTTTTTGAGATTGCACATGTCATGAATTTGTCAAAATGAAAAATGCTTCAAATATTAGTTGTGGCTAGAACGCATAATTGGGTAGTATACTATATGTGAATTCTTTTCTTTTTTGCTTAACTGAAGTGAATTGTCTTCTCTTTTCTGTTTAACTCCAGACTGAGTTATCTTATCGGGTAAATAATTAATCGAACCGATAATGATCGATAACCGTTTAATCGATAATCAATAACTAATATCTTATCGGTTTATCATATTTGTAAACCGATAACCGATATGCTAAGCAGATAATATTCATAACCGAACCGAACTGACTGAATCTAATGGACGTCCTTCTTGGAAATTGATTCCTCATATTTGTTTAAACGATCAAAATAATTTTTCTCATAGTAATTGTATTAAATATCTTCTGAATATGCATAGATGATGGATTTAGTTAAATTAGTTGTACATTATTTTGTAGTTATACATATCTTATAATATGATTTATAAATATGGTAAATTGTATCTCACCTGACACTCTTTATCAGGGGCAAAGCCAGGATTTCAAGCTTATGAGTTCGGGATTCTAACGGTTAAAAGTTATTAGGTTCTAAATTAATCTTTTGTACATATTCAATGAATTTATTAAGACAAACACAGGGTTCGAATCAAAGTTACTGGGTTCGTCCGAACCCGGTCCCGATACTCTACCTCCGCCACTGCTCTTTATGAATACATTTTGGCTTCTACTATTTCATCTTTATTTCTTCAAGTTTGCATTTAACCAATTTAATTGTTAATACTATAATTAAATTTTATTTGATGTTCTGATTTCTTTTATTGCCGATGGTCTTTTTTTGAAAAATAATTTATGTACTCTAAGATTTGTGTAAACTTAAAAAATAATTTACCTATATGATGAATTTGGAAAGGAATAAAATTGGATTATTTTTCTAGTTCGTAAATTCAAATTCGGAAAAAGCCAGTTTAAATATCTAATTATCTTTTTTAATCATTAATAATAATCATTTATTTTTTAGGATTTAAATTATTAATATTAGCTCATAGAATAAAATAATTATTTAATTTTAACTTTATTTTTATCCACAAAAATTCTTTTGTCAAATGATAAAAATCAAACTTTTGCACTTTGTGTTTGTCGTAATATTAGTAAATGACTTTTGTCAATCACTTTTCTCTCTCTTTCTCTTGTTATTATTAAATATTTTCATAATTATTTTTATAATAATATTTTAAATCTATATTAATATTTTTATCTAAACAAATTATTAATCAAAGAATAAAATTAATAGTGAATGGACCAATCTCACAAAGAATACTTATAGCATTTATAGGTTAATACTGATTTGAATAAAGGACAAAGCAAACTACTTCCTCTTTCTTTAGTTTTTTCTTTATTTTATTTTATTTACATCATAATTATTCATCTAAAATTTAGTATGATTATACAATTTTTTGAGCTAAAAAACGCTCAAGGGCAGCCCGGTACAAAATTCATATATAAGGTAAAACATATACATAGTTGGTGTTATTTATACTTTAATTTTACATTCATATAAGATAAAACTTTAATAATTTTAAAGTCCTAAATATTAGGATTTCTTAATTAATTTAAATAAGAAAATGTATAATAAGTAATAAATTTTATTTAATTTTAAACCCTAAATACTAGCTAGAAGAATAATCAAATGACTATTTTGTCTCGTGTGAACTCTATTTTAAAACTAATAACCATTAGATTAGAACTCAAATTTCAAATTTCTAAGTAGTTACATTTCTACGTTGCAATCTTTAACCAAGTTTTTGTTTCTCTTCCTATGCATTAGCATGTTTTTTCACGTTCTTTCTCTTATTACTTCATCGTCGTAGCAAGACTTAATTATATTTAGCCTTCAATAACTGATTATTTCTTCAAAAGATAATTTTATGTTGGATAAATTATATTTTACTATAATCCGTGTTAGATAAAATTAAAATTACGTCAGTATATTAAGCTTTGGATGAACTAAATATTTAAGATTTTAAATCTATTAAAAGTTTTCACTTTGACTTTCCTAGAATTTACCTTTTCAAAAAAATAAATATAAGAACTCTAATTCCTTTTAAAAAGAAGTCCCGTTACAGCTAGAGATTGCCGAGGCAATAGGTAAAAGTTAAAAATTAATTCAAGAGAATAGAGATCGAAAATTTTAGTGATTAAGTATGTTAGTTAAGTAAGAAAGGGGTTTATATATGGTAAAATTTTAATTGAGAACTTCTTACGTAATAAAATAAGGAAAGATTTAATAAGTAAAATTTTAATTATTTAAGGTTCTAAATATTAGGAATCTACTTTAAGTGACAATATTGTCCGATATAAATTTATTTTTAAAGATTAAAAAAGGCGAACGACATTTCACTAAGGGGTTTCGTACTTTTAATATAGCATATATATATATATATATAACTTGGAATTATAGTGAAAAAATATCCATATATGTTCTTAAACTAGTATACTGAATTCTCTAATATGTCACTAGTTAAAAGTTGAATTTAAGCACGCCCTTAGCCGTTATAAAATGGTTGTTTCGGTGATTTACATCACAAGACAGGTCACATGCACGTTGGCCGAACATGTATAGTGGTAGCACGATGTGGTAGTCAAAGTGTTAAAATGCTATTGCGATGGAGTATACGGACAGAGGTAGCAGTTTTTCACTACCATCCTAGATGCTCAAAATTAGAAATTACACACATGTGTTTTGCAGATGACCTCTTTATTTTTGCTAGAGGTGATATCACCTCCGTGGTTGCATTACATCACTGCTTCACTCAATTCTCTGAAGCTTCAGATTTAAAAGCTAATATAGAGAAGAGCTCAGTGTACTTTGGTGAAGTAGCTAGAGCTGGCATTGAAAGAATCCAACAAGAGCTGGGTTTTTCTGGTGGAGAGCAACCATTTAAATACATTGGAGTTCCACTATCGACTAAGAAACTCTCCATACTACAATGGTAACCACTTATTGAGAAGATAGTGGCAAGGATCTCACTTTGGACATCAAAATAATTGTCATATGCCGGAAGAACTCAACTTGTCCAAATTGTGTTGTTTGGTGTGCAAGCTTATTGCGCCCAATTACTTGTGTTACCTGCTAAAGTATTAAAAGTTGTTGATGCATATTGTAGAAGCTACCTATGGTCAGCCAGTAATACCATCACCAAGAAAGCTTTGGTTGCCTGGGATAAAATGTGTGCCCAAAAAGTGCTTGAGGACTAACTTTGACAAGCTTACACATTTGGAATAAAGATGCTATAGCAAAAACTTGTTGGGATCTGGCACACAAACAAGACAAACTGTGGATTAAGTGGATTCATACATATTATATCAAAGGCCAACCAATGAATTATGTGGCAATCACCCAAACAAGCTTGTTGGGTGATTAGGAAGATTAAAGAAGCAAGGACTACACTGAAAGAAGTTCATTGCAATTATACAGATGGAAAGAGTATCACAAGGCAAATATACACACAACTGTTGGAAAATGAACCGCGAGTACCATGGAAATGAATGATGTTCTCTAATGTTGCTCGACCAAAAGCAAGATTTACCTTGGTTGCACCAAGGCAAATTATTGACAGGTGAAACGTTAGCCAAATGGGGATTAAGGATAGATGCTCAATGTGTGATGTGCCAAAGCTCTAATGAAACTAAAGAGCATCTTTTCTTGGACTGCGAGTTATCCAAAAAAGTGTGGCATAAATTACTTAAATGGACAAAGTCGACCTATCAATGTAGAGGGATGACACCAATATAATCAAGAGATTACCAACAGATCCAAGGGGAAGTCTTAAGCCGCTCAAATCTTCAAGCTGATATACACAAAGTTTATTCATAATATTTGGATTGAGAGAAGCATGAGAATTTTTGAGAATGTACATAGTGTCGTGCCTTGTTTTCTCGCGAAACCCGGCTTCGACATGTGACAAATCTTTAAGTGGGTGTTAAAAGAGAAGAGTCGCCACCTAACGATTTTTAAGGTGCGTTAGGGTACCTATTTGTAAATAACTTTGTTGTCTACATCACCAAAGATTAGGTAAGGGCCCAAATTACCTCGAATAGGATGTGTTAGGCACTCTTCGAGGTCCACAACGGTGGGTCTCGACCGAAGATAACGCTATGTGGATTATTGAGTTATAATTAAGCTATGTGGCCACAAAAAAGATATGGAAGTTTGAAGGTCTATTGTAACAAGTGTAAATAAAACAACAAAAGATTTAAAATAGATCAGAACAAGTCTTAGAGGTTACGGGGACACAACTGCGTCGGTCTATATTTAATGACAACTTGTGAACAACAAGCATATAAAGGGAAGTCAACAAGCATATAAAGGGAAGGGGGTCCTAAGTTTTTTAGCCTGAATCACCCCGTGCAACATAAATAATACTTCGCAAATCTTTTAGGGTAGGGTTTGCACATATTATTCAGCGGGCACAGACTATCATCTTATGCTACCCGATTACTATGTTAAAGTTATTGCTTAAAGGCGCTCTAATTCAATTCTAGGTCGCATCCTATACGTTCGCTACTCGTCACATGCCTATGGTTCAGGAGGATTTGGACCTACTATTTAGGTGGTTCTAGACTTTACTTAGGTTTCTCAAAATGATAAAAGCTAATCGCACATTCAAAACAAATATGGCAGCACACAATAGAAATGAGCGGCTCATGTTAGCCTCCACACATAGCAACAAAGGCACGCAAACAGAGTTCATGTTATGCAATAGACAACTTCAGAATTAAGACGTACTTGAGTCGTTAAGTCCTATAGACATAACTTCTATGTGATTCTGATTTCCAGCAGTGTACATGCAACGTTACAACTTTAGGATGACAGAGTTGTAAATTAAAAGTATTACAATCATATAGGCAGGATATCTAAATGTTCATGCAGTGAGGTAATAAAATTGTTCGAAAGCCCAATATTAACAACGTTGATCTTATAAATAAGTTGTTTAAGACGAGTAATAGCATCCTATAGGCAGAATTTCTAACGGTTCATGATTGGAGCTGGTTTTACAACACTTTATCCTTATAGGCATATTTTCTAGGCGGGCAGTGTATAAGTAATAGAAAGCAGCCGACAATTTATTTAACCTTATAGTCATGGTATCTAGATGAGTATCAATAGGATCAGGTCTTTATTATTTAACATTATCTTATTGGCATGATATCTAACACATGGCAATAGGGCAAATTGAGCAAATAACCAATTATGTTCGTATCTTGTAGGCATACTATCTAATAGCGCATAAAAGTGGATCATGTGAACAAGCGAAACACTTAGATTCTTATGGGCCTTTTTCTAATAGTGTATAGGAATAGAACATGTTAAACGAGTGAAGTTCTTGGGTTCCTATATACATGCTTTTTTATTAGTGTACAGAAACAGAGCATGTAAAACGAGAATAGAGTATACCCGTTCCCCCCCCCCCCCCCCCCCC
>ML266201.1:146194-157809 GCA_005239495.1 Nicotiana undulata | reverse complement strand
GGTTTACCATTCCCCCCCCCCCCCTCCCCCAATTTCATTAACACCCCAATTGTTTTTTTACAAAATTATTACAGACCTAGATAATGAGTACAAGTACAAATATTATATAAAGGAACAATTGCAGGCCTGGGAACAGGCGCAAACAAAATTAACCCAGCACTGCTGGGCCTTCAACGCCTCACTCTTCACACAACCAACACACCCAAATCTCAAGCTTAGCAGAACCCATATCCAACAACATACATGGCCCAATACCATACCCAATATGCATAAAACAACTAATGCCAGGATTAACCATGCAAGTGACAGCTACTCAGGGAATTAATTGAACAACCTTTTGCGCTTAATACTTAAAGTTGTATCTACCATAATTTCCAACCAAAACACACAGACAAAATCACATGAAATAATGACAAGTTTACAGGGCAAGTTCATGATGATATTCTCATAAACAAAATTAGAGTCACGAGATTAACCATCCGAGGCTAATGAATTGTTCTAACAAGAGTTTCAAAAGTAAAATGATCCGGAGTTATCCTAAGAGAACCTTATATAAGAGGCTTTAAGCATGAAAAAATGATATAGTAGTAGACCAGAACAAGCGGGATTTAATAGAATGTCTAACACGAGAGCCTATCGAATGTAACATAGCAGCACATGCTCATGAGCAAATACTTAATTGAACATGAGACCATTTTAACATGTTGAGTGTCAATAAATACCAGAAGCACCTATGGAAAACCAGTAACATTTCAATCAGGTCGGACATGCATCAAATTTTATACTAGCCGGCCACACATAGGAGAAAAATCTAGTTATGGGATTTACCCTAAGGGTCTTAAATAATACTGAAGAACACAAGATTGCACATGTCAAAAAGCATACATTAGAACTCAAATAACATGGAACCATGCCCTAGTTAACAGTACTACCTCAGAAACTTAGCGGGCTGGGTATGGTGACTCATCAAGGTCTAGAAGAAATGAGTTGATTATCATAATAATCCACAACAAAGCAGAAAGATAAACTTAGGGCAATCATCAGGTATTAGCATAGACATATCAGGCTAAATAGGTTTAAGAGAACCATAAATTAGTTGTGCTAAGTGCATATGATAAGCATACTATAATTATAACCTAGGCAAATTTAAATGCTAAGAGTATTGAGTCACAAGAACACTCAAGAGAAAACTAGGGCTACAACAAGACAAAATAGTAAGACATTGATTCATAGAAGTTTCAGTGTCACAAATCATAAATATGAATGAAATAGAATGAAATTTCTGAGGCAAAGACACTTACCGGTAATCAAACAAGCAAAATAAGAAGAACAACTTCAGCAATACTCCAATCGTCAATAGCACAAAGAGCGGCAGAATCCCAAAATCCCGAGGCGCCAGAGTTTCCAAGGGTTTCAAGTGAACCCCGGGCAGTTCTTGCACTGAGAAAAGAACATAATCGAATTCTAATAGCCTTGGCTTTCAACCGGCCAAGGTCTCAGGTTTACAACAATAGAATAAGTGAGAGTGAGAGAGTATTTGCAGGGATTAAGGTTTGTTTTAGGGGGGATTGGGGAAGTGTTTATATAGTAGTCGATCAAGCATACAAACATGGAAAATAATCAATAAAAAATGAAAGAATATATCTCATTCAAACCTGAGTCAGTAAAGGAGATGAAAATCTCAAACCCTAGTTGGAGTCGGATTTTGGGCAAATCATTCACAAGGCCTAATCATGAGGAAATCAACAGAGATTCGCCATAATCAAGAGGATATTCCCTCTTTCTGAGCGAATAAGGCCAATATTGCATCCATATTCATAGGGTCGAAGTTGTATCTACCCGATTCAAGAGAATAATAGATTCCCTTGGATGAACTGGTAACGAAAGTTACCATCACTGAGCAAGAAGAACAAATAAGTTAAGTGAAATCCGCGTATGAACGCGTACAAGGAAAAAGCGAAGGAGAATCCTCCGAGCCGACTAGGGTTTCATCTTAGGGGAGAAGAGTGGGTGTGAGGACGGATGTAAAGAGATGGTGAGGAATTAGGGTGTAGGAGAAGGCTAATTAAAAATGAGGGATTGATCGAGGCCATTGATCTTAAGAGATCAACGACCAGAATTTTAAAGAAGGCAGTGCAGGACGTTTTAAGTGGGTTCCGATCGGGTTGGTCACAGGGGTCATTTGGTTTGGGCTAGGGTTGTTGGTTCAAGGGTTTTGGGGTGTATGGGTTGCCTATTTGATCCGAAGAAATGGCATGGTTTGAGCCAGCTTTAAAATTAAAGAAATTAAAATAAATTAGCACTATAGTTAAATAAATATAAAAAATATTACTTAAGAAAATAAGTACTTTAAAATAATAGCTGAAGGTTGTAAACATGTTGTTTTAACTCTAAATAAAATAATAAATATAATTAATTGCAAAGTGTAGGCTATTATTACAAAGTATGTAATTATCATAAAAATGCAAATGTAATTATAAAAAATAAAGTAAAATATTATAAAATATACATGTGGGTGTAAATAATAAATTTGGATTACTAAGTCATAACAAAATAATTTTAAGGATAATTAATAAATATTTGAATAATTTAAATGTAAGTAAAAATCAATTTTATAGCCTTAAAAATTATGAAAAAATAATGAAAACCCTTATATGACTCTTGTAAATCGGTGATGATGTAGAAATAATATTTGAAAGTATGTAGGATATCTATAAAATATGAGGGCAAAATTGGGTATCAATAGTTGCCCCTCTTTACTCATGAATGATGAAAGAGTTGTCGGGTAAAGAAAAGGATGACCAATTTTGTTTGAAATGAGTGGGGATGATGCATTTTTTTTTTAAAATGGAGGTGGTTACTGAGTTGCCTACATATCTCTGGTGTTACGGGAATCAGGTCGCGTGTAGTTTTGGGTCCAACGGTGAACAAGACATATGGAGTTATTATAAGACTGGTCACGCGTTTCGAAAAAGAATCTCTTGGATATGATAGCATCGTGAATAATGAATAATTTTAGGTGGAGCTACGAATGCGAATTTGAACGTTACAGATGTATAAGGCAAGTATTTGAGCGGTTACGAGATAAAGGGTAATCAATTGATGATCATTGGTTATGTTCGAGATGATCGAAAGAAGTTAATGTTGTGAATGGAAACTAGAGTGATAATTGATCCTATTTGTATAATAGTTACCTTCCGAGTTAACTGCAAAACTTAAAACACGATGCATGTTAATATACGCGGTTATTTCGAAAACATGATGCAAATTCCCTTCTGACCATGAGAGTTGTATTTGGACAACAGGGATGATGTCCTAAGACCATGACGTCGTGAGCCATGAAGCGTATGATAATGGATTCACAGGCCATGAAACGATGTCCTCGGGCCATGAGGATGGTGCCTCTGGACTATGACGCATTTGAATAATGATATACAATTTCGAGAGATCCTCTGGCCATGGCATGACGTATTCGGGCTATGAGGATAATGCCTTCAAACTATGACGCCTTCAGACAATGTGGCGATGTTTCAGCCTATGACATGCAAAAATGTGGCGATGTTGATTATTCGATGGAGGAAATAGACAATGCTTAGACACTTGCGAGAATGAAAAGAAGTCGTGCTTAACCTTGTGTGAGATGAGGGCAGTGCATAGCCCTATGCAGATAATAAGGGCAATGATTAAACCTATGTGAATGAAGGCAGTGTTTAGCATTATGCAATGACGGAGACAATGATTAACCTCGTGAAAATAATGGAGGTAGTGCTAAGCCTTATGCAATAATGGAGGCAGTGCTTAGCTTCACGCAATGTTGCGGAGACAATGTTTCAGTCTTCATGCAACGTAAGGCAATGCTTAGCCTTATGCAATAATGGATGCAGTGCTTGGCCTCATGCAGTGTAGCGGAGAAAGTGATTAGTCTCATGCAAGGGAAGACAATTCTTAGCCTTATGCAATAATGGAGGTAGTGCTTAGCCTCATGCAATGTAGCGGAGACAATACGTAGTCTCATGCAAGGGAAGACAATGCTTAGCCTTATGTAATAATGAGACAATGTTCAACCTTATGCAAAGAATGGAGACAATGCTTAGTCTCATACACAATGCTTAGCCTTGTGCAATGATGAGGGAGGTGTTTAACCCCATGCGGAAAGAGAAATGATTAAATGTGAGAGAAGAAATGATTCTTAGCTTGACGCACTTGTGCTTGGCAACTTCTGTTGGTGTGAAGATAGTGATCTTATTATATGTATATATTTGCATCCATTGTGCCTGCATCCAAAGAAAAATCATGAGTTGCGGGGAAAGGTCGGTTCGTGCCTTTGATTCTTTATCTCGCCTTTTCTCCTTGTCTTGTTGCCTTGTTCGAGTCACCCCGGGTATCATCTGGCTATTACACAAAATGAAATTTTCGAAAACATGCATTTGTGACATATCATTTATTTAAAATGCAGTTGTTCAAAATATGTGAGAATGCATAAAACAAATAAATTTCGAATCGTAGACTGTGATACGCTTTGAGACATTGCAACCTCCTCAACTCGGAATTTTGAGGACCCTCCTCAAAACTCTGCCCCAGTTTATATGCCTACTTTTGGCGATACTCTTATTGGTGATCCTTGTCATAATGATATATGACAAACTCGAAATCTTTCCCCAATTTCTAACCATAGAGGGGAAGGAAGATTTTATTATGATGTGATCGAACCCACAGTCTGTCTACGTATCCCCTCTTAAACGGGAATCAGGTCAAGAGTAGTTCAGGTTACATCAAATAGAAAGTGCAAACATTATCTTAAACATAATATCTCTTGACTGCATCTGAGTTGATAGGTTTTGGCCATCTTTATCCATCCATCTATGCAAGTATAAGTGCTCCTCCTGTCAATACTCGATGAACCATGTAATAGCCTTTCCAATTAGGTGAGAATTTCCCCTTTGCTTCATGGGAAGATCCATTTCAGCACCAATTGCCCCGATGTGAATTGCCTCGCTCTAACCTTTTTGTTGAAATCCCTTGTCATTCTATTATGCTAGAGTTGACCGTGACATACTGCGTTTGTCGCGCCCCTTTTTTCCTCACGGAATCCGAGTTTCGACATTTTTTTGGGACAACTCCCTTCCTTTTGGGACGGGGTATGGGATTTGAAGAGTCGCCACCTAACGGATTAAGGTGCGTTAGGGAGCCTAGAGCAAATAACTCATGAAACTAGTTTGCATCACCAGAGATTGGGCAAGGGCTCGAAATTACCTTGAGGGGAAGGTGTTAGGCACCCCTCGAGGTCCACAACGGTGGGTCCCGGCCAAACTCAATTAAGCGAATTAGTCTTTTAAGAAAAATAAAGCAATTTAGACAACTATTATTTTAAAACAGGAATTAAAGGGGTCCTAAGTTTCTTAGTCTATAAGATCATTTCCATGCAATACTTGGTAACTTTCCCCAAATTGGGGTGTTACGCATAGTATTAGCGCACATGTCATCATCTCCTTTACTACCCAATTACTATCTTTCAGTTATCACCTAAGCGTTCTAATAGCTTCTAGTGCGTACCTTATGTGTGCACTACTCGTCCCTTACCTATGGTCCTGGAGGTGTTTATGACCTCTACTTTGGATAGTTCTAGACCCACCTATGTTGCTTAAAAATGAGAAAGCTAAGCGACAAACAAAAGTTCATATAGGACTGTCACGTAAGGAGCAACTAAGGGGGCTCATGTTAACCTCCACAAATAGACAACAAATGCACGCAATTCAAACAAACAGCTTTAACGATTTAGGATCCTATAGGCAGAATATCTGGATGATCATAAACGGAATATATAACAGCTTTATTAAAGCGAGCAACGGTACCTATCAGTTTGCATACTAGTTTTGTTAACATTCTGAATCTGGGCATATTTCAAGCAACAAGAAATCACAATTTTTAAACCCAGAATTCTTAATTACCCTACAAGCTTGCCTAAGTGATGACAAGAGCAAAATCCTATAGGCATGGTATCTAAAACCGTTAATTACAGACTACAGTTTATAGACGGGTTGCTGATTTTATCAAACATGCTTTTATCTCTTTGGATCCTATAGACATGCTTTCTAATTTACAGAATTAGTTAACTCATATAGGCATGATCTCTAGGTGTTGGGACTGATTTATTTGTTTCCTATAGACATGATATCTAAATTGCAGAAACTGATATTATATCCCCTATAGGCATGATATCTAAGTTAAAGAAAACTGATTTTTATTTCCTATAGACATGATATCTAAATTGCATAAACTGATTTTATATTCCCTATAGGCATGATATCTATGTGGGCAGAAACGTTAACAAATTGCCAAGCAAGTTCAATAATTTATACAAAGAATATCCTATATACATGATCTCTAGTGCACATTGAGATTGAGAATATGCGTAGAACATGGATTCTTAATGCAGAAACAACCTATAGGCAGGATTTCTAGTATGAGAATTCAGAATCATGAATAGTCAAAAAGGGAAATCCTATAGACATGTTCACTAGAAATATGCACATAAGGAATCATCACAATGGACCTATAGGCAGGATCTCTACCCGAGTTTGAACAAAGATATATAGAATCCCCCCACCACACCCCCGAGCTTTCACTAATAACCCCACCTCTGTTTATTACAAGGATTATTACACTATTACAACCCAATATTAATGAATTACATATTATCCATTACACTATAGGGAGCCTCAGCAGTCCCAATATCAACGTGAAACCAGGCCTTCAAGCAAAGAAAGTTTGAAGCATACAAGTGGTCCATCCACGATACACAAATTGGCTTCTGGTGTGTCAAAGTTCCCAAGGGCCTCAGGGACCCCGGGCAATGCTCACACCAGAACCTTTCTCAGAGAAACAATTGTAAAAGTTTGGAAAACCAGTCCCAATGTGTCAGAGTTCGGAGGAGTCTCATGGATCCTAGGCAGTGCTCACACTAGGGGTGGTAGGACCCCAGATAACTAAGAGTATAAGTTTGAAAATAGTATATAAGGGGTAGGGGATAGTTTTAGAAAAACAGTTTGATTTTTTAGGAGCAAACAAGTTCAAATTACAAGACTGCAAATGGAACAGGAACCACATTTAGCAGATTGGTTTCAGACATGGATGTCAGTAATTAAACAATCACAATGGGAGCAGGGACACTTGAAATATAGACAGAACTGACTACACATATTTGTAACAACTAAACATGTTCTGAATATGGAGCATATAACTGAATTAAAACAAGGTTTCACAAAGATGACTTGGTTTATTAATTATCACTAGGTGGAATCATATAGACATGTATTAAGTAGAAAAACATGTTAAAGTTAAAATGACCAACCAAACAAACACATAGAGCAAGATGGGGTAGTAGGAACTAAAACATACTAGTTTCATAAGGAAGTAAACAAGTATCATGGATCAAACAGAAGCATGCTGGAGTTAAAATAAACAGAATAGGATAATAGGAACTAAGACATAGCAATTGAGAAAGAGACAGAACATGAACCATATATTAAAAAGAAACATATTGAAATTTGAAATATGCTAACCACATAGTCATATAGAACAAAACGAGATAACAAGGATTAAGGCATACCCGTTAGAAAGAAAGTGAACAGGAATGTGAAGGCAATTGAAATCCAAGAGTCTAGCCTTGACTTTCAGCCGACTAGACAATGCAGTAAATCAGAGTGATAGAAAGAACTCAAGTTGTGTGAGTGTAAGTGTGTAAGTGAATGTTTGTAAGCATGAGCTTGTGTGTCTCAAATGTGTGTTTGTAAGCGTAGGTGTATCTTAAAATCATAATGGTGAAAGGATTATATAGCATACAGTAGAGTAAACAAATAAGGTATGGAAATAAATGGCACACAAATAAGGTATGCAAAACCAATTAACCAGTTAATTAGGGCTAAACACTAATCAATTAAGAGGACAGGATCCTGAAAATGCCACTTAAATTAAGGAGAATCTCCTACGAAATTAATTAGCAGACAAGATTGAGGTTTAACCAGGTAAGCAATAAATCCAGAGATCATTTATAGGTCGGTCAAAACAATCAAAACCTAGAAATCAGGCCAGCAATATAATTAAGGAAAGTGGTACCAATTATGAATCACATATAAGGAAAGAATAAGTAAGAATCTTTCGAAGAGATATCAGTTTTAAAAGAGACCAGAACTTCAAACCCTAATTAGGCAAATAAATCAATTAACCCTTTTTAATTGACAGAGCCAAAGTAAACTGGTAGCCATTATAGCAAGCAGTAGAATAATTAGAAACCCTAGGGCATAAATACATAGGGATGAAAATCAATCGAAAAGTAAAGGAAGAAAACCGGAATTAAGAGCTTACACATTTTAAAATATTTTGCAGAAACTTAAAAAGATGAAACCCTAGCTTTTAGGGAAAAGACGAAAACTGGTTAACAATAATAGGAAAAACAACAGAATCTTAAAGGGAAAAGTAACGAACAAACTCAAACCGCTTCAGATCTGAACGATTTAGCGAGGAATAGTTAGGTTATGTAAAAAATAAACAGAGGAGAGAAAATTCTGGTTTGAACCAGAGATTTGAATCCATAAACACGAAGATATCAGTACTCACAAACATGAGAATGAACCAATTTTGTGTCGAAACTTTTTGAGATTCCATCAAATAATATGGAAGTCGAACAACCAGTAGAGATAGGAGGCCGGATAAGGCCTAGAATCGAAGAAGAAACCCATGGATTGAAGGGATTCTGGTGACGGCGGGCTAGGGTTAGGAGAAGGGTGAGAGAGAAGAGAGGAGGAGAGGGTTTCAATGACAGAGGATCTGGAAAAGTGATTAGGGTTTAGGGGTGGTTTGGTTAAATAAAAAAAAGGTAAGGAATCTTGGACCGTTGGTCTTCTGAGATCAACGACTAGGATTCAATATGGGTTGGGGAGGGTTTAAAGAGTTGGGTTATGGGTTAATGGGTTAATTTAATTGGGTTGGGGTAGAAATTGGGCTAAGGTCCGAAAATTAAAAGAGGCTATATGTTAAATACCCAATTAATTTGATAAAATAATTTATAAAAATGGCTAATAAATGATAAAAAATGCTATTTATGAATAAAAATGATTTAAAATAATTACTTAATATTAAAAATTATAAAAAGTCATTTTTTGTAAAATAAAGTGATTATGCACATATGGATACTATTGCAAAGTTATTACAATTATAGCCTACAAATATAAATGTAATTATGCATAAAATAATTAAAGTTTAATATAAACACAAATGATAAAATTAAGCAGTAAAATTATTATAAAATTATTTGTGATGAAATTAGTAATTATTTAGATAATAAAATAGTGGGATAAATTAATTAAAAATCCTTTAAAAATTGTAGAAGATTATGGAAAAATATTAATTGATGCTCATGCATTGTTTTGAAGGTATATATGCATTTTGAAAAATAATATATGGAAAAATTGGGTATCAACAGTTGCCCTTCTTTACCCGAGAAGGATGAAAGAGTTGCCGGGTAAAGATATGATGGCCAATTTTGACCGAATAGGGGATTTGAGAGACATAAGCCGCACTCTGATTTTCGAGCTGCCTACATATCCCTGGTTTTATAGGAATCAGGTCATGTGTAGTTCTGGATCCACCGGCGAAATATACCGATGAAGTTATCGCAAGAACGGATACAAGGTTTCGAATAGGTGAAATGGTTTCAGTGAGCGGTCAGGTTTGAAATAGCGTGAAGGAACTCGAGCGGGATTGCTCCTATTGAGATAATGGTTTCTCATCGGGTTACCTGCAAATCAAAAGATGCACTGCAAGCATATATCTTTGCGTAAATTTAAACATGATGCAAATTCCCTTCAAACCATGTGAATTGTCTTTGGAAAGTTGAGGATGACGTCCTTAGACCATGATGTCCCAGGCCATGAATTGTGCGGTAAGGGATTCGCAGGCCATGAAATGATGTTCTCGGACCATGAAAATGGTGCCTCTGAACCATGACGCCTTTGAATAATGATATGCAAGTTCGAGAGATCCTCAGGCCATGGCATGGTGTCTTCCGGCTATAAGGATGGTGCCTTCAGACTATGGCGCCTTTGGACAAATTGGCGATATTTCAGCCCATGAGGTGCAAATACATGATGCTAGAAGCAACAAGACAAGGCTTGGTCTTGTATGAAGTTGACGGTAGAGCTTAGCCCGAGAGAAGAGAATAGTGCAAGAGAGACAATGCTTAGTCTCGTGCGAGATTCGGGACAGTGCTTAGTCCCATGCAGATAGAAGACAATGCTTAGCCTTATGCAAATAGGAGGTCGGGCATAGCCTCATGCAGGGAGAAGGCAGTGCTTAGGCTTATGCAAATAGGAGGCAGGGCTTAGCCTCATGCAAGACTCGGTATAGGGCTTAGTCCCATGCAAAGAGAAGGCAATGCTTAGCCTTATGCAAAATTCGGGACATGGCTTAGTCTCATGCAATGAGAAGGCAGTGCTTAGCCTTATGCAAAATTCGGGACAGGGCTTAGTCCCATGCAATGAGAAGGCAGTGCTTAGCCTTATGCAAAATTCGGGACAGAGCTTAGTCTCATGCAAGGAGAAGGCAGTGCTTAGCCTTATGCAAGGAGAAGGCAATGCTTAGCCTTATGCAAGATCTGGGACAGGGCTTAGT
The DNA here is from genome assembly GCA_005239495.1 of Nicotiana undulata. Classification (NCBI taxonomy): domain Eukaryota; kingdom Viridiplantae; phylum Streptophyta; class Magnoliopsida; order Solanales; family Solanaceae; genus Nicotiana; species Nicotiana undulata. The sequence continues at coordinate 147,141 of ML266201.1, read as the reverse complement.
CCCATGCAAGGAGAAGGCAGTGCTTAGCCTTATGCAAGGAGAAGGCAATGCTTAGCCTTATGCAAGATCCGGAACAGGGCTTAGTCTCATGCAAAGAAAAGGAAGTGCTTAGCCTTATGCAAGATTCGGGACAGTTCTTAGTCCCATACAAACTAAAGGCAGTGCTTAGCCTTATGCAAATGGGAGGCAGGGCTTAGCCTCATGCAGGGTGGAGACAGAGCTTAGTCTCATGCAAGGTTTGGGACAATGCTTAGTCCCATGCAAATAAAGGAGTAAGAGTGTGGTATTCTTAGATGATAATGTATTTCATGCATAATGGTTGTGTTATTGCGGCTGTATTTATCATGATNGGGGGGGGGGGGGGTTTGGTTTGTGCTTTTGCCTGTTCGATTTGCTCCGCTCTGTCTGAAGATCATGTTCAAACTATTAGGGTAGCATTTGCTAAAGCAGAGTTTCTTTCCAAAAGCATGCATGTATAATTTTCAAAGACATAGTAAAATATAGTTTAGAAATTAGTTAGATGAACCAGTGACTGTAACACGATCAAGGACATCGCGACCTCTTCTGCCGTAGAATTTTGAGGGTCCTCCTCAAAATTCTGCCCCAGTTTCTGATTGTGGGGAAAATAGAAATTCTGTTGAATTGTGACTGTCACGCCCCGAAATCCCACCTGGGGCCATGACTGTGTCTAACGTTGAACCCACTAGACAAGCCAACGTTTGAACTAATTAAACTCATTAACAACTAAAATGAACAGGATGACAAGGGCAGCTATAATTAACAATATGAAAGTTAACAAAATTACAAAAATAATATAGCAAGCTTCGAAGTAAAACCCATAAATATAACCCAGAACTGGTGTCACATACTCACGAACTGTCTAAGAGATTACTAAATACAAAGGTCTGAAATAAGTACATGTGACTGTCTTTGAAACTATAAGATAA
>ML266201.1:0-145025 GCA_005239495.1 Nicotiana undulata | reverse complement strand
GTTAGGCCAAACACTTACCTCGGCTCCAAAATGCAAGTCAGGCCTCGATCACAGCCTTTCCTCTCGAATCCAACTCCGAATCGATAATATCTAGACATAATGGATTTTATTAACATCAATAATTACTCAATAACCAATTCCAAGGCCTAATTATACATTTTCTACTATTCTTCCAAAAATACTAAAATTTCGGCCCCCAGCCCGCATGCTCGAATCCCGAAAATTCTCGGAGGAATCACTCACCCATAGCCTAAGGATCATTAATATGAAGTTTCTACTTGAATTCATAGCATTAAACAGACAATACGCCAATTTCTTAAGAGCCCAAATTTTCTACCCAATTCTTGATTTTTCCATTAATTTAGTAGGTAATCCCATTAATTATTCATGCATGGAACTAGTTTTAGGAAGGAATTAACTTACCTTATCAGTACCTAGGTCGTGGTGTGCTCCTCCCAAGCTCACAAGTCTCTAATGGGGTTTTTGGTATGAAGGAAATGAAGGAAACCCGAGTTTTGCACTTTAAAAACAGTCTGCCTACAAGGGTTTCCGCACTTGCGACCCTGGGACCGCACCTGCAGTCCCGCACTTGCGGTCCCGCACTTGCGAGGAAATGGCCGCACCTGCGGAAAATGGCCGGGGGAGTTGGGTTCGCACCTGCGGAGTTGAGGGCCGCACCTGCGGTCCCGCTCCTGCGGAAAATGGTCCGCACCTGCGAGGCTGGGACCGCAGGAGCGGTCCCGCACCTGCGGCTGGGTAACCGCACCTGCGGTCACACTAGCTACAGCTGCACCAACAATGTTTTTAGCTGGTTTTTGGCCTTGTGCGGGGTACGGGAGGCACCTGGGCCCACCCGAGACCCCGTCCAAATATACCAACAAGTCCCAAATCATAATACAGACTCGCTCGAGCCTTCGGAACACCCAAAACAACGCTAAATCTCAAAATCACACCCCAAAAACCCCTAAAACCATAACTTAAGAAACTTCAAGTTCTTGATTTCTATAAACATGCGCCGGACCGACCTATACGACTCAGAATGACATCAAATTTTGTAGACAAGTCATAAATGACATAACGGAACCATTCCCGGTCCCGGAATTCTGTTCAGACCTCGATAACATAAAATCACGTTCCAAACGAAATTTCAAATTCTATGAAAATCCTCAAAACTTCATTAACTCTCAATTTCTCATTTGATCCGAAACATGACAAATCAAGCCCGTTCCCTACCAAATTTCACAGATAACTCAAATAACACATATTGAACCTGTTCCGGGCTCCGGAACCATAACACGGGCCCGGTAACGCAGGTTTCACATCGAGGTTCATTTTCATAGCCTTTATTATTTTTCAGAAAATAATTTTCTTTAAAAATTCATTTCTCGGACTTGGGTCCTCGAAATTTGATTTCGGGCATACGCCCAAGTCCCATATTTTCTTACGAACCCTCCGGGATCGTCAAATCACGGGTCCGGGTCCGTTTATAAAAAATGTTGACCAAAGTCAACTTTATTCAATTAATTCTCATAAATTCAACTCTTTATCAAGTTTCCACATAAAAGCTTCCCGGCTACGCGCCCGGGATGCGCACGCACATCGAGGGGAGATTAACGGAGGCTTTTGGGGCCTCAAAACACAGTCATAATTAAATTTACATAAGATGACCTTTTGGGTCATCACGGTGACTGAACCCACAAGGCTGCCTACGTATCCCCTCTTAAACGGGAATCATGTCAAGCGTAGTTCAATTTACATCATGTAGAGGAACATAAAAATGGTTTATACATAACATCTTCTGACTGCGTCTTAGTTGATTGGCTTTGGCCAAATTTCCCCGTCGACCTCTGCGAGTATGAGTGCTCCTCCTGTCAGTACTCTGTGAACCATGTAAGGACTTTGCCAGTTGGGAGAGAATTTCCCTTTGGCTTCATCTTGATGCGGGAAGATCTTTTTCAGCGCCAGCTGCCCCGGTGTGAACTGTCTTGGCTTGACTCTTTTGTTGAAGGCTCTGGACATTCTACTCTGATAAAGCTGATCGTGACATACTGCGTTCATCCTCTTTCCGTCTATGAGGTCTAGTTGCTCATAGTGGCACTTTATCCATTCTGCATCACTGAGCTCGGCTTCTTGTATGATCCTCAAGGAAGGGATTTCCACTTTGGCGAGAATGTAGGCTTCAATACCATAAACCAGTAGATAGGGAGTTGCCCCGGTTGATGTGCGGAATGTGGTACGGTATCCCAGTAGGGCGAATGGTAGCTTCTCGTGCCATTGTTTGTGATTTTCTACCATTTTCCTCAGTATCTTCTTGATGTTTTTGTTGGCAGCTTCCACGGCTTCGTTCATTTGAGGCCTATATGATGTGGAATTCTTGTGCTTGATTTTGAAAGTCTCACATTAGATCATTGTTGAGGTTGGTAGCATTATCAGTGATGATGGACTCTAGAACCCCAAATCGACACACAATCCGATCTCTAACAAAATCTGCGATGACTTTCTTGGTTACAGCTTTGTAAGATGCAGCTTCAACCCATTTAGTGAAGTACTCGATAGACACCAAAATGAATTGATGCCCATTTGATGTGGTGGGCTTGATTGGGATAATGGCATCCATCCCGCAAGTGGCAAAGGGCCAAGGTGAGCTTGTTGCATTAAGCTCGTTCGACGACACTTTTATCATATCTGCATGTACTTGGCATTGGTAGAACTTCTGAACATACCGTGTGCAATCTATTTCCATGGTCATCCAAAAGTAACCGGCCTTGAGTATCTTCTTGGCCAAGACAAATCCATTCATATGTGGGTCGCAAGTTCCGGCATGTATCTCCTCGAGCAATTTAGAAGCTTCCTTTGTGTCGACACGCCTTAATAGTCCCAGATCAAGAGTTCTTCTATATAGGGTTTCTACGCTCTGGAAGAAATGATTGGACAATCTCCGAAGCGTGCGTTTTTTAGTATTGTTTGCATGCTCCGGGTACTCTCCTTTTGCCAAATACTCTTTGATGTCGTGGTACCAAGGTTTTCCGTCTGTTTCTTCTTTGACATGAGCACAATATGCTGGCTAATTATGGATCCTTACTGGAATGGGATCGATGAAGTTCTTGTCCGGATGTTGTATCATTGATGGCAAAGTAGCCAATGCATCAACAAACTCCTTCTGAATCCTGGGGACGTGCCGAAACTCTATCTTTGTGAACCTCTTCTTCGTTTCTTGCACATGGTGTAAGTATGGCAATATCTTGGAATTCTTGGTAGCCATTCTCTTTGTACCTGGTGCACAAGCAGATCTGAATCGCCGATTACTAGCAGTTCCTGAATATTCATATCAACAACCATGTTGAGCCCTAATATGCAAGCTTCATATTCCGCTATGTTGTTGGTGCAGGGGATATGAGTTTTGCAGACACTAGATAATGTTGACCAGTTTCTGATACCAAGACAGCTCCAATGCCGACTCCTTTGAAGTTCGTCGCTCCGTCGAAAAACATTCTCCAACCATCGTAGGCTTCAGCAATGTATTCTCCTATGAATGATACCTCTTCGTCGGGAAAATATGTTTTCAAGGGTTCGTATTCTCCTCGTACGGGGTTTTCAGCAAGGTGGTCTGTCAATGCCTATCCCTTGACTGCCTTCTGAGTTACGTAGACGATGTCGAATTCACTCAGCAAGATTTTCCACTTGGTCAGCTTCCTAGTGGGCATGGGTTTATGAAAGATATACTTCAAGGGGTCCATTCTTGATATGAGATATGTCATATAAGCACAGAAGTAGTGCCTCAACTTCTGAGATATCCAGGTTAAAGCGCATCAAGTACATTCTAGCAGAGAGTATCGTGCTTTATAAGATGTGAACTTCTTACTCAAGTAGTAGATGGCCTGTTCTTTTCTCCCTATCTCGTCATGTTGCCCTAGAATGCAATCGAAAGCTCCATCTAGCACTACAAGGTAGAGTAGCAGTGGTCTACCCGACTCTGGCAGGACTAAGATTGGTGGTGTTGACAAGTACTCCTTGATTTTTTCAAAAGTCGTTTGACAATCCTCGATCCAACTAGTTGCAACGTCCTTCTTCAGCATCTTGAAAATCGGCTCACATATCATTGTGGACTGTGCTATGAAACGGCTGATGTAATTGAGGCGTCCTAGGAAACTCATCACATCTTTCTTTCTTTTGGGCGGTGGTAATTCTTGTATGGCTTTGACCTTTGATGGATCCAATTCTATTCTCCAGCAGCTGACGATGAATCCTAATAGCTTTCCGGCAGGAACCCCGAATGCACACTTTGTGGGGTTTAACTTCAGGTTGTACTTTCGCAGTATGTAGAAGAATTTCCTCAAGTCAGCTATGTGATATGCGGCCTTCTTGGATTTAATGATGACATCATCCACATATACTTCTATCTCTTTTTGTATCATGTCATGAAAAATAGTCGTCATGGCTCTCATGTAGGTGGCCCCAGCATTCTTTAGGCCGAACGCCATCATCTTGTAACAATACACCCCCATGGTGTAATGAAGGTTGTTTTCTCAGCATCCTCCTCGTCCATCCAGATCTGATGGTAACCGACGAAGCAATCCACAAAAGACTGGAGTTCATGCTTGGCACAATTGTCGATCAAGATGTGTATATTCGGCAGCGGGAAATCATCCTTTGGACTGGCTCTGTTGAGATCCCGATAATCGACGCAGACTCTGAGTTTCCCATCCTTCTTTGGAACTGGCACTATGTTGGCTAACCAAGTTGGATATTCAACTACCCTGAGGACCTTGGCTTTGATCTGCTTAGTAACTTCCTCCTTGATTTTCAAACTCATGTCTGGCTTGAATTTCCTGAGTTTCTACTTTACTGACGGACACATTGGGTTTGTGGGAAACTTGTGGGCCACAATGGATGTGCTTAATCCGATCATATCGCTGTATGACCATGCAAAGATTTCCTCATATTCTTTCAAGAATTGAGTGTATTTCTCTTTCTTTGACTGTGACAAGTGGATGTTGATGCGGGTCTCCTTGACGGTTTCGGAATTTCCCAAGTTGACTATCTCAGTTTCGTCCAGGTTGGACTTAGGCTTGTTTTCAAAATCCTCTACTTCTCTGACGATCTCCTCAGGTATTGCATCCTCTTCTTCTGAATCACTATCTTTTTGTTGCGTTGTCTCATTACATGTCACAGTTGCCGGTTCATCGAGATAGGAAATAGTAATGTTGTAGGGATAAAGATATGAAAAAGTAGTAATAATAAAACATCAATCCATTTAAAGCGTCGAACAAAAATGATTTTCAATAACTCAAATAACGTTTTTGGAAAATTGGAAATATTATTTAAAACATAAATGCAAAAGGGAAATCATTTTTACAATGCTATTCAACATTGCTACCCCGGGACTCGTCGGGCCCTCGATGGTCTAACATTCCAGTTCTTGAGGAATTCTCCTCTCTCCACAGCTTGGATAGTAGGTCCTTCCTCCTCCTCCCCCTCGACGATCACACAACAGTCCATGTCATCATCTTTCAAGAATATATTCCTTAGTGCAGCCAACACTTCTTCTTCCTTTGATCCCTATATGATATCAACCTGATGGAAGGTCTGACTCAAGTGTGGCACGGGTTTCTCAAGAAGGTAGTATGGACCACGCCACAGTGGTGACCAATTTCGATATTCTTGCCAGGTGTACTGATATCCCAGCCCAAAAGTGGTACCATGGCGTTTCGGCTGTATTGGCTTGGAGATACCCTAAAGATTTTTACCAAGTCCTTTGTCGGGATCATAACCTTTCCATGCTAGAATGCTTGCTATCTTGCTACTCCACCAATTATCATTCTCGATCGCGTTAACCCGTTCAATACGATGGTAGGTTTCTCCACCTAACTTCCTCCTATTTTCAACCACCGGAATAGATTGACTAGTGTAAATGAGGTTGCTCCCATCTCCATGGATAATTAATTCTTGATGGTTCCACTTGAACTTCACAAGCTGGTGTAAAGTAGATGCTACAGCCCCAGCGACATGTATCTAAGGTCACCCTAACAACAGATTGTAAGGAGGCGGATATATCTGGTACATGAAATTCAACATCAAACCAGGTAGAACCCATCTGCAAGCAGAGATTAGTTTCTCCAATGGTGGCTCTTTGGGACCCTCCAAATGCTTTCACATTCATAGTTCCCTCTCGTATCTCATGTAGGCTTTTGCTCAACCTCTTCAACGTTGCCAATGGGCAAATGTTGATACTGGATCCTCCATCAATCAAGACTCTGGCAATAAACTTATCCTCGCATTGCACTGTGATATCCTATGCTCTGTTGTGATTCAACCCTTCAGGTGGCATCTCGTCCTCGTGGAAAGTGATTTGTGGAGATGAGTCAGAGAAGAAGGAAGAAAGTAGCAAGAACGCATGGGAAAGTGGATCAGGAGAAGTCGTTGAAGGACTAGTGAATCTTGTAAAGCAAGCAGATGAACTTGGTTCCTATGTTGAAGAAACACTGGCGGATCTGCTGAAAAAGATAGGTAACAGTTACAAACCTAAGAAGAAAACAACTCCTAAATATACAACCCCTGGCACAACAAGAGTCAACAAGAAAAGGAAAGCTTCCTCTTCTGATATTTCTCTTCCAAGAGGAAGAACTACAAGGAGCAAGTTAAAGCAAAGTGAGGACGAGTTGAAGAGAGCTTTAGAGGAGAGTAAGAAGAAAAAAGTGGGAAAAGGGAAATAAAAGGTTATTGAACCTATTGAGGTTGTTGAAGTGGATGAGATGGACCTGGTCCATCAAATGAAAAAGTGGCAGAGGTAGAGGTTCAGACCCCTAAGCCCAAGAAAGCCAAAACTTCCTCAAAGAAGTCTTCATCTGTTTCTAAGTCTGTTGAACCATCTATCTTGGCTAAACGAACCAGGTCTGCAGTTCTTCCAAGCCTTAATTTCTTAGCCTTGCCTAGAACTTTCAGTGATCCATATTCAAGATGTTTTCTTTTTGTTGCTCATGTTTTAACTGTTTTAGTTTCATTTTGTGGATTGTGGCAGGATCATATTCTCTCTATCAATGAAGTTTGTTGCTTTTGTTCTTATTCATTGTCTATATTTCTTTGATAGTTTGAATTATTAGTTGATTATTGATGATTAATCCATGAATGCATTAGCAGTTGCCCCAGTGGCCATGAGTGATTTTTTACTATCTGGGATTCACACATCTTTTTGCAACTTTTCAATGATGCCAAAAGGGGGAAGAATGGTTGTGCTCTGAACAGTGATATTTATAACCTAATGACCCTAGTTCTTCATGATAAGTGCTTAATACTATAATATGTGTCAATATTGGATTAAGTTGAAACATGCCTAAGCTTATGGACACACAAATTTTGTCATCATCAAAAAGGGGGAATTTGTTAGCCCAAGAAAGAGAATAGTTTTGAAGATTGACAAACGAACTCAGAGATGAACCAGGTCCATTACTGGCAGACATAGACAGAAGCAGAGTCAAAGACACGTGAGGTGCACATGCAGGAGATAAACGAAATCTAGTAAAATAGAGAAATCTCCTGATCGAAAAGATTGCAAAAACGTTAAGGAGAAGGATTCCTTACTCAATAAGAACTTTATCCAAGATAAGGAGGGATTAGGAGTTGAGTTTGACTAGAACTCTTCCACCAAGGAAGAGTTGCATTAGGATTCTAGTTAATTCCTTATCTACTAACTCTTATATATTGCAGAATGTTCTTATTGTAAAGGGACGCACAAAAGCAGAAGCAACACGTGAATTGAGAGCAAAATAGTAAGGAAATTTTGTGAGCAATTCGTGTGAGATTTAAGAGTGTGATCTTGAAGCTACACGAACCAGATTGAAGAACCCCTCGAATTGAATAAAACAAGAAGGAGTGATCAAGAGAAGTTGTCCCTCGTGATCAATCCGAAGTGCTACTAACTCTTCTTGACGATCAAGTAAATCACAAGGAGGTCCTCATCATTNTAGTGCTAAAATCGATCACAAGAAGGAGTGATCAAGAGAAGTTGTCCCTCGTGATCAATCCGAAGCGCTACTAACTCTTCTTGACGATCAAGTAAATCACAAGGAGGTCCACATCATCCTGCGCTCGAGAAATACGCTGCTTCAGCCCTCGAATCAAGGAAAACAAATTAGAGACAAGAATCAGGGGATACACAGAGTTGTACTCACAAGTTTTATTAAAAAAGAATTTTTTTTACATTTCTTTCGTGATTGCAGTTATTAATTTCCGCACACGAAATTTGTCGCGAACAGTAAGCTAATCAAATCAATATGACTGGTTGAATGTGGTATTGTAGCTATTGGTTGGTAATCTTGCAATCAAGTTATTGCTATATTACGAGCAGCCAAGCTCCATAAAGAGTTTTATGTATTTTTCTTTATTTCTAGTTCAAAGTGTAGTAGGCGTTTTGAGTTGTACCTTTCAGCTTTCTCAGAAGCAAATTATATTGGGTACTGAGTTGTATTATTCAAGTTAGAATTATCTTGACGTAGTTACAACAACTTGTGGCGTGTTGTTATAAGGGTTAGAGTTAATCCTTAGGTTTGCAAGAGTTTGTAAATTTTGTTGTTGGATCAGAGTTGTGGTGAAGTGTTTGGAGAAAATCCTACTGGGTGGTAGGTCGTGGTTTTTTCACCTTTTGAGCCAGGTGTTTTCCACGTAAAAGTCTCTACGTTCTTTACTTTCTATATTTATTATTCCGCAAACAGTAAGAGTTGGAACACTTAGAAGAACATGGTCCTTCTATAAAAAGCGCACGCGAAAATTGGACACCACACAAATCACCCCCTTTTTGTGTGGTATTGACGTATAAAACATCAATTGTGCTATAAAACAACTGATATAATTGAGGCATCCTAGAAAACTCATCACGCCCTTCTTGTTCTTTGGCGATGGCAAGTCCTAAATAACTTTGATTTTCGACGGGTCTAACTCAATACAACAACGACAGATGATGAAACCCAACAATTTCCCAGCATAGACTCTGAAGGCATATTTTGCGTGGTTCAACTTCAAATTGTATTTTCGAAGTCGGTCGAAAAACTTCTTCAGGTTTGCTATGTGGTCTGAACTTCTTTTGGATTTGATGATAACATCATCCACGTACACATCTATTTCCTTGTGTATCATGTCGTGGAAAAGAGTTGTCATCGCCCTCATATAAGTGGCCCGGGCATTCTTCTAACCAAATGGCATTATTTTGTAACAGTATATCCCCCATAGTGTGATAAAGGTTGTCTTTTCGGCGTCCTCCTCATCCATCCAAATCTGGTGATATCTTGTGAAGCAATCCACAAAGGATTGGATTTCATGCTTAGCGCAATTGTCGATCAGTATGTGTATGTTGGGCAACGAGAAATCATCGTTAGGACTTGCTCTGTCCATGTCTCGATAGTCAATACACACTCTGACTTTCCTGTCTTTCTTTGAAACCTAGCACAATTTTGGCTAACCAGGTGGGTATTCGACCACTTGAAGAACCAGGGCTTTGATTTGCTTGATAACCTCCTCTTTTATCTTCAGACTCGTATCTGTCTTGAATTTTCTGAGCTTCTGCTTTACCGGCGGACACATGGGGTTGGTGGGTAGCTTGTGAGCTACTATGGATGTGCTTAACCCAATCATGTAGTCGTAGGACCATGCGAAAATATCCTCATATTCCTTTAGAAACCTAATATACTCTTCCTTCTTTGACGGTGATAGATGAATGCTTATGAAAGTTTCTTTAACTATTTCAGAATCCCTTAAGTTAACAACCTCAGTTTCCTCCAAGTTGGACTTTGGTTTATTCTCTAAATTCTCTGCTTATTTGATAATTTCCTTAGGTATTATATCATCTTCCAAATCTTCTGAATCACTATCCTTATGTTGTGTTGTCTCATTACATGTCACAATTGTAGGTTCATAAGGATATGTGATAATAACGCTGAAAAGCATGTGGAAAGATAATAATAAATACTAAAAGCAATGATGCATTAATAAAGCTTAAAGATGTCAACAAGTACGATTTGATAACTCGATTAATTATTTCGAAACAAAATACTGAAAATGTCTTAAATGCTCAAAAATAATTTAAAAACAAGTCATGCTAATTCTACCAGGCTACTGAGGTGCTCGACGAGCCCAAGATGGTACAACGGTCCAGTTCTTAAGAATAACTCCTTCTCACATTGTCTGAATAGTAAGGTCTTCCTCCTCCTCATACTCCTCTAAATTGCACTGTAGTCCATATCTTCCTCGTACAGAAACATCTTTCTCATACCAGCCAAAATCTCATCTTCCTCGGATCCCCTTATCATGTCAATCTAGCGGAATGTCTGGTGAAGTGGTGGTATGGGTTGTTCCAGCGGATAGTAATCGGCATGCCACAACGGTGTCCAATCTTGATATTCTTGCACGGTATATTCATACCCCAGCCCAAAGGTCGTGCCATGTCCAATCTTGATATTGTGATCCCCTAAAGCTTTTGGCCAAGACCCTTTCCCGGTTCGTATCCCGTCCACAACAATATGCTTTATATCTTATTGCTCTGCCATTGATCCTTCTCAATTGCTTCTACCCGCTCAATGCAGTGGCATCTTTCTCCTCCCAATTTCCTCATGTTTTCGACGACCAGAACGGTCTGGTTGGTATAGATAGGGTTGTTTACGTCTCTATGAATTATCACCTCCTGATGATTCCACTCAAACTTCGCTACATGGTGCAGAGTAGAAGCCACTGCCCCAGCAATAGGTTGTAAGAGGCAGATATATCTAGCATTTGGAATTCGACATCAAACTAGGTCGGGCCCATCTATAGATCGAGGTTGATTTCTCCGATAGTTGCTCTCTAAGATCCATCGAATGCTTTCACATTCATGTTTCCCATATGTATCTCATACAAGCCTTTACCTAATCTTTTCAGAGTGGTCAATGCGACATATGTTCAGGCTCGAACCTCCATCTATCATGACCCTAGCAATGAACTTGTCTTCAAATTGCACAGTGATGTGTAATGCCTTGTTGTGGCTCAATCCTTTGGTGGTAACTCATCTTCTTGGAAAGTAATGTTATGACTCTCCAGTACCTCCCCGGCCATGTTAGCCATCTCTATGCCAGTGATACCGGCGGTCACATAGGCTTCGCTCAATACTTTCATTAAGGCATTCTTGTGTGCGTCTGAATTTTGCAATAGTGACAAAATGGATACCTAGGCAGACTTGTTCAGGTGATCAACAATAGAGTATTCTCTCACCTTCTTCCGATGGAGATCATCAATTCTTTTTTCAACGACATGTGGCTTAGATGCAACTCCTTTGCTTGTTCCTCCAAGATCCTCACGTATGTAAACTCTGCCAATTCTAGTCATACCTTGCGTATCACATGTCTCTTCCATCTTGGACTTTCTCTTTCTTCTTGCCGCCATAAAATAATCCCATGGGACGACATACTACTTATAAAATGGTGTGGGAGCTACTATCACGGTGAATGGCGTAACTACCTCGACCTCAAACGATGCATGGGTTTGTACAAGAATCAACGAGAGGGTGACAGGAGATGTCTTGGGAGTATCCCCCTCTCAAATAAGTCCAATGGATCCCTCCTGATCCTAATCCTCATCAGTTTCTATCACGTTCACTCCCTCGCCCCTATGATTCAGGAGAGGGTTCCTACAGACATTTGGTGCGACTTCCTTTGACTGTATAACCTTGGTGTCGATCAATGTCCGAATCTTGTCCTTTAACATGTGGCACTCCCCAATGGTATGACCCTTCATGCCTGAGTGATAGGCACACGTTTTGTTGGGGTTAATCCACTAGGAAGGGTTCTCAACAGCAACATCAAGAATAGGGGTGACGTAACCAGCGAACTTCAGTCTCTCATACAGTTTGGCTATGGGCTCATCGATTGCGATGTATTGTCTGGGAGCTCTACGGCCAAATCTGGGGCGTGGTTTTGGGTAGTTTTGGAAGGTGAATGGTAATATGCATGTTGAGTGTTATAAGCATGGTAGGTGGCGGCAGGGTATTAGTATTTTGGAGGTGAGGGTTGATATGTGGGTGGAGGTGTTTGGTATGTAACAGGAGACTTAGGGCCATGGGATACCATCGTGGCACTCACTTCTTTCTTCTTTAAGATACCTCCTGATTGCAAGGCTTTGTTTATGGCTTGTAGTGCCTCAAAATTGGTCACCATCCCACTCTTGATTCCTTCTTCTATCCTTTCTCCTAACTTGATTATGTCTGAGAACTTGTGATTCTCGATGACCATCAACCTTTCATAATACTGTGGATCTTGAGCTCTAACAAAGAACTTGTTCACTTGTTCCTCTTCAAGTGGCGGCCTCACTTTTGCGGTCTCAAATCTCCAACGAGTAGCATACTCGCGAAAGGTTTATGTAGGTTTTTTCTTGAGGTTTCTGAATGTAGAAAACGCATGGCGCGTTCTTTGTATTGAACCTGAATATGTCCATGAAATCTGATGCCACGCTCACTCAATTTGCGCACTTCTTCGGATTCGGATGATATACCAAGATAATGCATCTACTGTAAGACTTCGCATGAACAGTTCATGCAGATTTGTTCGTTCTTACCCACTCCTACAAGCTCATTGAAATAGGTTATCAGATGCACCTTTAAATCACTAGTGCCATCAAACATCTCAAACTTGGGAGGTTTGTAACCCTCCAGCAGTTCTGCATCTGGATGTATACATAAATCTTCGTAGTTTAAACCTTCGACACCCTTCCTACATTCATCACTCTAGACTCACCTTGTCAGTTTCTTGAGTTCTTCTACCACGTTCCGAATGAGCAGGTCCTTCTTGGTCGGCTCAGGTATATATAGGGTTTATTGTGGGAATGGGTTAAGGTTTCCACGTATATCGGGTTGCCTTGATGGGTTCCTGTAACTTGGGTATATATCTGCTCATTGATTGAGGTTTGAGGGAGATCGGGAGTAGGGTTTGGTGCATTTTCAGGAGTGTGATAAGTGGTGGTTTGCGGATATTGAGTTGGGTGATGGTGTTGATGTTGTGAGGTTGCACTGATGGTGGTTTGAGGTATTGGAGAGGTGTGGGATTGTGAAATTGGTGTAGTGCGGGAGGTTTAGGAGCTATGGGCGTTGGATTATGGTTTTGTGTATTTTGTGGTGGTGTTTGGTTCTGAGTGGTTGTGTTTTGCTTGTTTATGTCGGGAACATTTAGACTAAAGGAAAGGTTTGCCAGATTTCGGACCTGCTCAAGCTCACCTTGCAACTCCGGGATTTTGTGCTCCAAACGTAGGACCAACTCATTCTGTCATGGCGTACTTCTCCTGTCCGAGGTTTCAGCATTCTCTGCCACGATAGAATTGCCTTTTCGAATACCACTAAAATCATCAATCTTCCTTTTGCCTTTGCCTTTGTTTTTCGAATCTCTAGGTGGAGGAGCAGGTGGAGGATATCTCGATCTAGTATGGTATGCGGATGATGCAAGGATGCACGAACCTGTTAGATCTGATTTTAATGATGAAAATAATATATTTTTTTTATGTGTAGGAACTCAAGAAATATGTTCGAGATTGAAGGGATCAATCAGAGAAGATCAAGGAATGCATCCAAGATTGAAGGAATCAATAAGAGCGACAAAATTAATTGAGGCTAGATTGAAGGAATCAATCAATCAATAATATCAAAGATCTTGGAAGTAAATCAATCAACCAAGCTAAATCCAGAAAGACCAAGATTCTGAAAAGGATATCCGGCGCCATCAAAGGGAGTCATTAACGTCTCTCATCAGTCATAGCCGTTGCAGAATAACCTTATTCTTGGAAAGAATCAATCTCTTTCCAAGGATCAAATCTCTTGGGTTGACAAATCTCTTCAGAAATCAAGTCTCTCACAAAATATTTAAACCCGCTTTTGTAACTTAGCACATATACTTTAATCGAACCAAATACCCTCTCTTTGTTCTACTGCAAACGAATATTGTAGCTCTTCTAGATCTGTTGTGTAACAAGTTAGACAAGAAAGAGAGAAAACCACTGGTGAGGCATTGTATCAAAGAGAAACGAGTGTCATAGAAACTAAACCATCGGTTTAATCTACATCACTCATTGTGTACTCGAGAATCATATTCACTGAAAGAGAACAGCCTTGCAACCCAAGGGGACTGGACTAGGACTCACATTTAAAGACACAAAGTTTCCCTATCACGTGTATACCAAAGCACTATACGGATTAAAACAAGCTCCACAAGCATGGTACGAAAGGCTCAACTCATTTCTCATTGATAATGGTTCTGCAAGAGGTAAAGTAGATACTACTCTATTTATCAAAAGATCATCTGAAGGTAATCTCATTATTCAAGTTTATGTTGATGATATTATCTTTGGTAGTACTAATCCTCTTCTATGCAAGGAATTTTCTGATCTTATGCAAAGCGAGTTCGAAATGAGTATGATGTGAGAATTAACGTTCTTTCTTGGACTCCAAATTCAACAATATACGCAAAATCCTATGATGTTAAAGTATGGAGAGTCATCAAAAAGGGAAACTACCCACTACCGATTGCTGCCCAACCCCCTATTGATCCTGAAGATATTGATGAATACACTGAAGAACAAATGGCGGTTGTGCAAGTTAATGCCAAAGCAAGGAATCTGATTTACAATATGAGAAGATATCCAGTTGTGACACAACCAAGGAGATGTGGGATAAACTTGAAGTTACTTATGAACGGACAAGCAAGGCGAAGGAAACTCATATCAATATGCTGGTTCATGACTACGAACTTTTCCAGATGAACGAAAGAGAATCCATCGAAGAAATGTTTGCTAAATTTGAAAAAAAAATAAGTGATCTAAAAGTATTTGGCAAACCATACTCAAGTGGTGATCAAGTTAGGAAAATTCTGAGAAGTCTAACCATCACTTGGCAGGAAAAATTCGTCACCCTTGAATCACAAGATCTGAACAAAATATCATATGATGAACTTCGAGGAGAAATCATAGATTTGGAGAAAACTCATCTTAAGAAAAAAACTCAAGAAGAGAATAAAAAAGTTGTAACGTTCAAAGCTACAACTGATAGAACAGAAAGTGACATTGATGATGACTTTGAAGCTCTTAAAGAAGAAATTGCCATGGTATCAGGAAACATGGATGGACTAATGAGAAGATATAAAAATATCAAGAAGGGCAGGTTCCCATCCAGATGAACCAGGCAATATAGTGAACAAGACAAAACTTATGGCAAATGTTATGAATGTGGAAGATTTGGACATGTTCAAGCTAAATGCCCTGAGCTTAAGAGAAAAGTCTCCAGAGGATTTAACAAGAACAAATTATTCGGAAGCTGGAGTGATGAAGACAGTTCAGAACATGAAGAAATAACCAACCTATGCTTTATGACGATCCTAGAAAACGACATGAATAATATCTTTGGATAGACGAAAATGAAAATTATTTCATGGCACGAGGTGAAACAAGCGAGGTAAGACCTTACAATTGTGAAAGATGTAATGAATTGCAGGATATTCTTCATCTTACTTTAAAAGAGTCACAAAAACTGTTAGATAAAATAAAAAGACTCAATAGACAAGTAAGAGACTGGAAACTCAAGCTTGAAGTATGTGAAATTGAACAAGATGTACTTCAGTATGAGTATGATGGATTACTAGTGCAGCTTAACAGCATGCGCAAATCCACCAGTCATAGTTCTACTAAGTCCAACCAGACAACTTACAAGTCGGCTGGAGAGGGACCAGCCAGAACAGAGTCCACTAATACTGACACAAATGGGAACTCCAAAAATGGATCAAGTCCCAAATGTCACTATTGTAATAAAAGTGGACATAAGTATTCCTTTTGTCATTTTTGTAAATCAAATGTGTCAGGATGGATTTGGAGACCCAAAATAATCCTGAATCTAGTAGTGCTAACCAAAAAGGACCCAAGCAACCTTGGGTACCTAAGAAAAAGTGAAAATCATGTT
This sequence comes from Nicotiana undulata, assembly GCA_005239495.1. Lineage (NCBI taxonomy): Eukaryota > Viridiplantae > Streptophyta > Magnoliopsida > Solanales > Solanaceae > Nicotiana > Nicotiana undulata. The sequence goes on along the minus strand of ML266201.1, from coordinate 129,076 downwards.
TTGCAGGAACACCACAGAAGAAGTCGCAAAGGAAAATGGTATTTGGACAGTGCGTGTTCTAGTCACATGACATGTGACAAGAATCTATGTAAAGAAGTTACAAAAATTGATGGAGGAAATATAAAATTTGGTGATGATTCAAAAGGGAAGATAGTTGGTACCTGAACAGTTCCTTTCAGCAATAATTGTGATATCACTGAAGTTTATCTCGTGTATGGGCTTAGCTATAATCTCTTGAGTATAAGTCAACCATGTGACTCGGGATATGAGGTAAAGTTTAAGAAAAATGGTTGCGCTATTGAGGACGAAACATGTAAAATAATCCTCCTAGGTTAAAGGTATGGAAATGTCTATATTCTTGATGGCTTTGAAAATATAGATGGTCATATTTGCTTAACTTCAATTTCTGACGATCCTTTGTTATGGCATAATAAACTTGGTCACGCAAGCATGCATTTGATAGAAAAACTACTAGAGCCTCTTACTAAATACAGGGAAGTCAACTGACATTTATACATATATATTATTTTGTCATCATCAAAAAGGGGGAGATTGTTAGATCTGATTTTAATGATGAAATTAATATATTTGTTTTATGTGTAGGAACTCATGAAACATGTTCGAGACTGAATAGATCAATCAAAAAAGATCAAGATGCATCCAAGATTGAAGGAATCAGTGAGAGTGACAAAATTAATTGAGTCTAGATTGAAGGAATCATTCAATCAAGAATATCGAAGATCTTGGAAATAAATCAATCAACCAAGCTAATCCGGAAAGACCAAGATTATGAAAAAGATTTCCAGCGCCATAAAAGGAAGTCGTTAATGTCTCTCATCAGTCATAGCCATTGTGGAATAACCTTATTCTTGGAAAGAATCAATCTCTTTCCAAGGATCAATCTCTTGGGTTGGCAAATCTCTTCAGAAATCAAGTATCTCACAAAGTATTTAAACCCGCTTTTGTACCTTAGCACATATACTTTGATTGAACCAAATACCCTCGCTTTGTTCTACTGCAAACAAACATTGTAGCTCTTCTAGATCTGCTGTGTAAAAAATTAGACAAGAAAGAGAGAAACCCAGTGGTGAGGCATTGTATCAAAGAGAAACGAGTGTCATAGAAACTGAACCATCGATGTAATCTACACCACTCATTGTGTATTCGAGAATCATATTCACTAAAAGAGAACACTCTTGCAACCCAAGGGGACTGGACTAGGATTCACATTGAATCCGAACCAGTATAAAATTTTGGTTTCTTTAATTCCTGCAATTTACTTCTGCTTTTATAATCTGCTGCTTTATTATCTCGCTATTATAGCTAGTCGACTACTTGCAAAACCAGTCAAATTATAAAGGATAAAATTAAAAATAGTCAATTAACCCACCTCTTGCACTTTCAGAACCAACCTTTGGGAATGGGATTAATCAAAAGAAAAACAATAGATAACCAAGTCAGTAAGACGAAGTGAAAGAGTGTTTGCAGTATTTAAACATATATTACATAAGGTCATGCAATAATTCATGTCCTAATTTTAGGGACCTCATTGTGCCTGCGGTAGGCCTAAGCGACACATAAACTTGGAGAAAATTCATGCCAACGTTGCTTCATTTTCTTAGTGCAAAAATATTCCAAAACAATCTTTCACTAAACCGAAATAATAATTATACAGTCACTAATGACATTAAGACTTATTACATCGGAATCTAATCTAAGCTAGAAAGTAGAAAAGAATATTATCTCCTAATATACTTGGTTCTTGAAGGACCATCTCCATGCTTGGCTCTCTTGACCCCATCAATCATGTTTCCCAGATCGCGCATGTCCAGTAGTAAGTAAGCCTTTTCCAGCTTCCCTCTTTCATTATCGTCCATGCTTTGACAATCTGAATCCTCTTTATCATCTTCCCTTCTATCTCCATCAATCTTTGCTCCACGTATTCTAACCTCTCTATCGACTTATTGGAAATCTCCTTCCATTCCCTTATTGCCTCCGTGTTCACTTTATGTTATTCCAAATGCTTAGCTTCAGACTCGAACACCCTTTTGTGTAGCCTCTTGTACTTCACTTGTGCTAGCTCCTCATGATTAAGGCGACATGATTTTCTATGCCCATAACGCTCATAGGAAAATTCAAAGGGGATGTATGATTTCTTCAGACAAACCAGTTCATCATTCTTCTTAAAACCCAATATTTAAAACAAAATCGCGTGGAGTGCGATTCTATAGCACTAATAATCCTGAACTATCCCATGGTAACTTGGCGAAACCCCCTCTTTATTCCATGAGAGGAGTCATTTCTATATTGCCAAATAAAAAAAACTCTCTTCTCGTCCCAAAACATGGTAGTAGTCTCGATCAGTTCCATGTTTGGTCAAATATTTAGCGAAGATGGCAGGCCACCCAATACTCTCTCACATGGTTTATGTCACAGGGTGCAGGGTCTTTTCACCAGTCAATTAGCAAAGGCGGAATATTTTGGACCATACCAAACTTGGGGATTTTGTGCTTCATTCTCTGCAAACAATAAAGGTTAGCCCCCTTCCAAATTCGACTATGTACGCAATAATGATCGACATATTGGCAAGTTTTATCCAAGCAATACACATAATATGATGGTGTCCTTTGAGATTATGTAAATCTCGTTGGACTTTGGACAAAGGTTCATCTTAGGTGGGTTGATACGTCAATGACGTCTCAATCCGTACTAGGTTTAGCATGATGCATATACATTTCAAATAGGAATGTGGTTTCTAGGAAGGTCTAGACTGGTACTCTCAAGTGGAAAACGCGAGAAGGAAAGGCACGGGACCGTCGACTACACCGATGATTGACTAGTCTACCGCAAATAAGCCTTTTCCGGTTTAAAAAGGTGGTTTCAGAAAAGCGCATACACTCATCAAGCGCCACTATATTGATAATAAGCACGAGTAGAGTATGATGTGGAGCATGCTTTATGCAAAAATAGTAACATGTTGCCAAGTATTTGTATGATAAAAGTGCATAAAAACAACAGACAATAGGATAAAGACGAACATGAGTAGGAACAAAAGAGAAAAGAAAAGAAAGACAAAAAAGAGAAGTCAGTTTAACTCATGAAAATTTGCGAGAATGTGAAAATAGGGAAATGAGGATGGGAGAATCATAATACAGCACTCTTGGACAAGATAAAGGAAAGGAGAGAGGTCATACGTGTTATATAATAAAGGGAAACATAGAGGGGATGTTCATGTTATAGTAATTTAAACAAATAAGGAAAATAGGGGGATGGATGTGCACATCATAACAATTTAAACAAACAAATGAAAATAAAGAAAGGGATGTGCATGTCATAGCAATCTAAACAAATAAGAAAAGTAATCCACATAAGACAACTTCGTTATGGTAAGAGCCTAAATGTAAATCCCCAGCAGAGTCGCCATGTTGTCGCGCCCCATTTTCTCGTGGAAGCGGGCTTCGACATATGACAACTCTTTTAAGTGGGTGTTAAAGGAGAAGAGTTGTCACCTAACGATTTTAAGGCGCGTTAGGGCACCTATTTGCAAATAACTCTGTTTGATTAGTATACATCACTAAAGACCAAGTAAGGACTCAAATTACCTCGAAGAGAAGGTGTTAGGCACTCTTCAAGGTCTACAACGGCGGGTCCCTGCCGAAGTTTATGCTATGTGGATTATTGAGTTATAATTAAGCTTGGTGGTCATAAAAAGATATGGAAGTTTGAAGGTCTATTGTAACAAGTGTAAAGAAAACATAATAAGATTTAAACTAAATCGGTACAATTCTTAGAGGTTATAGGGACACAACTGCGTCGGTCTATATTTAATGACTAAGTGTGAACAACAATCATATAAAGGGAAGGGGGTCCTAAGTTTTTTTTGCCTAAAGGAACACCCTGTGCAACATAAATAATACTTCGCAACTCTCTTAGGGTAGGGTTTGCTCATATTATTCAGCGAGCACAGACTATCATCTCTTGCTACCCGATTACTATGTTAAAGTTGTTTCTTAAAGGCGCTTTAATTCAATTCTAGGTCACATATTATGCATGCACTACCCGTCCCATGCTTATAGTCCATGAGGCTTTGGACCTAATATTTAGGTGGTTCTAGACTTTACTTAGGTTGCTCAAAATTATAAAAACTAATCGCACATTCAAAGCAAATAGGACTACACATAATAGCAATGAGCGACTCATGTTAGCCTCCACACATAGAAACAAAGGCACGCAAACAGATTTCATGCTATGCAGTAGACAATTTCAGAATTAAGACGTACTTGAGTCATTAAGTCCTATAGACATAGCTTCTATGTGATTCTGATTTCCAACAGTGTACAAGCAACGTTACAACTTTAGGCTAACAGAATTGTAGATTAAAAATATTACAATCCTATAGGCAAAACATCTAAATGTTCATGCCGTAAGGTAATAAGACTAATCGAAAGCCCAAGATTAACAACGTTGATCTTATTAATACGTTGTCTAAAACGAGTAATAACATCCTATAGGTAGGATTTCTAACGGTTGACGATTGGAGCTGGTTTTACAACAGTTTATCCTGTAGGCATATTTTCTAGGCGGTCAACGTAAAAGTAACAGAAAGAAATCGATTAATTATTTAACCGTATAATCATGGTATCTAGATGAGTTCCAATAGGACCAGGTCTTTATTATTTAACATGATCCTATAGGCATGCTATCTAACACATGACAATTGAAAAACTGAGAATATGTTAGTTTTTGCCTTAAAATTTTGATTTAAGTTGACTTTGGTCAACATTTTGGATAAACGGACCCGGACCCGTGATTTGACGGCCCCGGAGGATCCGTAGAAAAATATGGGACTTGGCGTATGCCCGAAATCGAATTCCGAGGTCCCAAGCCCGAGAAATGATTTTTTGAAAGAAATTATTTTTCTGAATAATATAAGAGATTTTAGAAATTGATTATATGTGAAATTTATGGTATCGGGCCCGTATTTTGGTTCCGGAGCCCGGTACAGGTTCAATATGATATTTGTGATATGTATGTAAAATTTGGTAAGAAATGAAAGTCGTTTGACGTGATTCGGACCCGTAATTGTAAGATTTGATACTTTGGACGTTTTGGAAATTTTCTTTGATTTGAAGGCTAAATTCGTTGTTTAAAGTGTTATTTTGGCAATTTGATTGCACGAGTAAGTCCGTAGGATGTTTTTGAGGTTGTGCACATATTTAGTTTGGAGCCCCGAGGGCTCGGGAGAGTTTCGGATAGGCGTCGGGGTGATTTTACTTAGAAATATCTGGTGTCTTTTGGCTGTTGCTGGTGTCCAGGGAATTTACCCTATGCGAAAGTATGGGCAACCATGCGAAAGCAATGTACACACGGGGAAGGGGGTTGGGTAACACTGTGCGAACGCATGGCACAAGGTGCGAACCCAGAGCATAGGAAAACTACTCTACGCGAACGCACCCATGTAGCCGTGAACGCGTAGAGCATTGAGGGGTCTGGGGGCTGGGTAGTATTTTACTCAGTGCGAACGCACCCATGGTAGTGAGAACACGAAGGGCAGTAGGAGGTAGCCTATGCGAACACACCACCCAGGTCGTGAACGCATAAGACAAAATTTGCCCAGTCTTTTTAAAAACAGTAGAGTTACGGGATTTTATCAAAACTTCACAACTTCTTCACCTAAACTCAATATTTGGCAATTTTTGAAAGGGAATTTCACTACAAAATCATAAGTATGTATTATTAGACTCGTTTTCTTCAAATTTCATTAACACTCATTAGATTTCTAGGCCTAAATTATGTTCTTAAGGGTAGAAAATTAGGAATTGGGTAGAGTTAAGGCTTTCTGAATAATTGGAATTTAGACCCCGTGTTGGGGTCGGATTCCGGAACTAATTACATATTCAGGCTCATGGGTGTATGGGTGATCGGATTTTGGTCTGAACCTCGTGTTTTGACAAAGCGGGCCCGGGGTCGATTTTTGACTTTTTGGGAAGAATGCTAGAAAACCTATAATTAAGCATTGAAATTGAATTGTTTAACGTTTGTTGATGTTATTAAGTCAATTATGTCTAGATACGATTGATTTGGAGTCAAATTCAAAAGGAAAAGCGGTGATTGAGGCTTGATTTTTTATCGTGGAAATCGAGGTAAGTGTTTGGCCTAACCTTAGCTTGAGGGAATAAGTGTTGAGTCTTATTTGCTATGTGTTAATATCATGTTCAACGTATAGGTAAGGTGACGAGTACCTATACGTTGGTGTCAAGCATGCCCGTGAGTCGGATATTATAAATTACGTGGTTTTCATTAATATTAACTATGTTATAGCTTGAACTTTCACTTTGTGGTTATTCATGTTGGTGGAAATTCTTGGCAATGAACATTGTTGAGAATGAGAGTAAAAGCACGAAGGGTGATTCTGTGCACTTGCACTTATTATTTGGTGACTATGAGAGTAAAAGCACGAAGGGTGATGCCGTGCACTGTCTTCTCTGTGATGTTATTTCCTGCCGTTTAATTTGAGATTGAATTGTTGTCTTATTTCATCATTTCCTTTATTTGATATTTCTTTCCCCCAACATGTTTCCCCCTTTCCTTGGTACTTAGTTGTTTACTTCCTGTTATTATTATTCCTCCAAATATTATTAATTGCACAGGTTGTTTTGGGTGTCGTGTCCTAGCCTCGTCACTACTTTGCCAAGGTTAGGCTCGACACTTACTCAGTACATGGGGTCGGTTGTACTGACGCTATACTCTGCACATCTTTGTTGTGTAGATCCCGGCACAAGACCCTACGGACATTGATTGAGGAGGCTGCCTTCAGTCCACGCAGAGACACCGAGGTAGTCATGTTGGCGTCCGCAGGCCTTGGAGTCCCCTTCTATTTCTTTTGTATTATGTTCTAGCTAATTCAGAAACAGATGTACTTATTATTTCAAACCTTTATATGTAGTATTCATAGACAGTCCGTGAGCTGTGACTCCAATATTCTAGAATTTGTTTTTTTTTTGGAATTTCGTAAAAGCATTGGGTTGAATTATATACTTTGCTTCGTTTTATACTTTTATTTATGCAAATGTTGTAATTAACCTGTTTAAACTAATAATAAAGGAATAAAGTAAATTGAACATTCACGTTGGCTTTCCTAGCGGGTTCAATGTTAGGCGTCATCACAGTCCCGACGGTGGGAAATTCAGGTCGTGACAAGTTAGTATTAGAGCACTAGGTTGCTTAGGTTTCACAATTTACGGACAAACTTGGTAGAGTCTGAGGGATCAGTACGGAGACGTCTGTACTTATCCCCAGAGGCTGCAGAGTTTAGGAATGTCTTCACATCTATTCTTCTCTGTCGTGCGATTTGAATTCTAAATGCTAATTGAGTTTCTATTCTACTCTCTCTCGTAGATGGAGAGAACACGTGTTACTTCATCTACTGATCAGCAGCTCGAGGCTCCAGTTGCAGCTCCTACGAGGGGCCGAGGATGAGGTCGAGGCCGTACTAGAGGCCGAGGCAGGGGCAGAGCTCAGCCCAGAGCAGCAGCCCCAGTGGCGGAGCCTCAAGTAGAGTTTGTCGATGAGGTTCCTCCTTAGACAGTTCCGGTGGGACTAGCTCAGGTTCCCGAGGGGTTCATTGCCACCCCGGTACTCCAGGATGCTCTGGTCCGTTTCGTGGGCCTTATTGGGAGCGTTGCTCAGGCAGGTCTACTTCTTGCAGCACCAGCCATCTCTCAGGCTCGGGGAGGAGCCCAGACTCCCGCCACTCGCACACCAGAGCAGTTAGCTTTTCAGTTCCAGACTCCAGCACCTCAAACAACTGGGGTAGTCCAGTCAGGTATTGTGGCTCATGCAGGGGAGGGAGAAGCTATGACTATCAATGCTTTATGAAGATTAGACCGGTTCACCAAGTTGTTTCCTACTACTTTCAGCGGTGCACCTTCAGAGGATCCCCAGGATTACTTAGACAGTTGCTATGAGGTTCTTTGGAACATGGGGATAGTTGAGACCAATGGGGTCGATTCTGCCACTTTTCGCCTTTCAGGTCCCGCCAAGACTTGGTGGAGGGATTATTGTTTGACCAGACCAGCTGGATCACCACCTTTGTCTTGGGCTCAATTCTCCGATTTGTTCTTGGAGAAGTTTCTTCCTGTTACCGAGAGAGAGGATTTCCGGAGGCAGTTTGAGCGTCTCCAGCAGGGTTTTATGATAGTTACACAGTATGAGACCAGGTTCATCATTTTGGCCCGACATGCCATCATGATACTCTCCACCGACCGAGAGAGGGTTAGGAGGTTTATTGAGAAGCTAGCTCAGTCGATTAGACTGCAGATGGCCAGAGAGACAGGGAGTGATATTTCCTTTCAGGAGGCGACCAATATGGCCAGAGATTCTTTCGGTAGAGGCCATCCTCCTAGGCCATTTCAGTCAGCACTTCAGGTATCCCGCAGTGCGCCAGGTGGTCGTGGTTCCCACATGCCATATTCTGATCGGTTGACCTACAGTGCACCACCATCCCCCTATCACTGCACCGCCACTCCAGAGTTTTCAGAGTGGTTACTCCGATCGACATGGACAGTTTCAGGGCCAGCAATCTCAGCAACCAAGATCTTGTTATACATGTGGTGGCCCGTGGCACATTGCTAGGTTTTGACCCCGAGCCTCGAGTGGTTCTCAGCACCAGGGTTCCCGTGCTATGATTCCCGCACCAAGTGCTCCATCACCCCCTCAGCCAGCTAGGGGTGGAGGCCGATGTGCTAGAGGTGGAGGTCAGACAGTCAGAGGTGAAGGTCAGGCTACCCGATGTAGAGGTCAGCCAGAAGTAGGCCATCCCAGGGATGTTCAGATTGGTAGGGCCCATCCTCGATGTTATGCTATTCCTGCCATACCTGAGGCTGAGGCCTCCGATGCAGTCATTACAGGTATGGTTTTATTTTGCAGTAGGGATGCTTCGGTTTTGTTTGATCCGGGATCCACAATCTCCTATGTGTCATCATATTTTTCTCCTCGTTTGATTATGCCTCGTGATTCTATAAATATTCATGTATATGTGTCTACACCAGTGGGTGATTCTATTATGGTAGATCGTGTCTACCGTTCGTGTGTAGTGGTTATTGGTGGTCTTGAGACCAGTGTAGATCTTCTGCTCCTTGATATGGTTTATTTCGATGTCATTTTGGGGATGGATTGGTTGTCTCCTTATCACGCTATTCTGGACTGTCATGCCAAGACCGTGACATTAGCATTTCCAGGGTTGCCTCGATTGGAGTGGAGGGGGACTCCTGGTGATTCTTCCGGCAGGGTTATCTCATATATGAAGGCTCGACGCATGGTTGAGAAGGGGTGTTTAGCCTATTTGGCTTATGTTCGTGATTCTAGTGCCGAGGTTCCTTCTATGGAGTCTGTGCCTATTGTCCGTGAGTTTCCAGAGGTGTTTCCTGCAGACTTGTTGGGTATGCCACCCGATAGGGATATTGACTTTTGCATTGAGTTGGCTCCGGGCACTCAGCCTATTTCTATTCTTCCATATCGTATGGCTCCGCCAGAGCTAAACAAGTTGAAGGAACAGTTGCAGGATTTGCTAGATAAAGTCTTTATTAGGCCTAGTGTTTCGCCATGGGGTGCGCCGGTGTTGCTTGTTAAGAAGAAAGATGGGTCGATGAGGATGTGCATTGATTACCGGCAATTAAACAAGGTTACTATCAAGAACAAGTATCCATTGTCGTGGATTAATGATTCGTTTGATCATCTTCAGGATGCCAAGGTATTTTCAAAGATTGATTTGAGATCTGGCTACCATCAGTTGAGGATTAGGGCATCTGAAGTCCCTAAGACAGCATTTCGCACTCGGTACGGGCATTATGAGTTCTTAGTGATGTCATTCGGGTTGACAAATGCCTCAACTGCCTTTATGGATTTGATGAACCGAGTATTCAGGCCCTATTTAGATTTGTTCGTGATTGTCTTCATTGATGATATTTTGATTTACTCCCGCAGTCGGGAGGAGCACGAGCAGCACCTTCGAGTCGTTCTCCAGACTCTGACGGAAAGTCAGTTGTATGCTAAGTTTTCCAAGTGTGAGTTCTGGTTGAGCTCGGTTACATTCTTGGGTCATGTTGTATCAGCAGAGGGTATTCAGGTAGATCCCAAGAAGATTTCAGCAATTAAGGATTGGCCTAGACACACATCAGCTACAGAGATTCGGAGCTTCTTGGGCTTAGCAGGTTACTATCGTCGATTTGTGGAGGGCTTTTCATCTATTACAGTCTCGATGACCAGGTTGACTCGGAAGGGTGCCCAGTTCGGGTGGTCAAATGAGTGTGAGGCGAGCTTTCAGAAGCTCAAGACAGCTTTGACCACGGCACCGGTGTTGGTTTTTCCCTCAGGTTCAGGGCCATATACTGTATCGGATTGGACTTGGTGCAGTGTTGATGCAGGATGGCAAGGTTATAGCATATGCTTCACTTCAGTTAAAGGTCCACGAGAAGAATTGCCAGTTAATGATTTGGAGTTAGCAGCTATTATACACGCGCTGAAGATTTGGAGACATTATTTATATGGCGTGCCTTGTGAGGTGTTCACGGATCACAAGAGTTCGCAATATTTGTTCAAGAAAAAAGAGTTGAATTTGAGGCAGAGAAGATGGTTGGAGCTATTGAAAGACTATTAAATCGCCATATTATATCATCTGGGGAAGGCCAATGTAGTTTCTGATGCTTTGAGTAGGAAGTCAGCCAGTATGGGTAGTCTTGCTTATATTCCGGCCGGGGAGCGACCGCTTGCTTTAGATGTTTAGGCTTTGGCCAATCGGTTCATGAGATTGGATGTTTTTGAGACCGACAGTGTTCTAGCTTATACTTTGGCTCGTTCTTCATTATTTGATCGTATCCGGGATCGTCAATATGATGATCTTCATTTGCGTTCCCTTAGGGACACGGTGCGGCACGATGGTGCCAAGCACGCTTCAGTTGGTGATGATGGAGTCTTGCGAATGCAGGGCCGTATTTGTGTGTCGAATGTTGATGGTATTCGTGACTTGATACTGCAGGAGGCCCATAATTCCCGGTATTCCATTCATCCGGGCGCCGCAAAGATGTATCGGGATTTTCGGCAACATTATTAGTGGAGGAGGATGAAGAAAGATATCGTGGCTTATGGAGCTCGGTGCTTGAACTGTCAGCATGTTAAGTACGAGCACCAGAGACCGGGTGGATTGATGCAGCAGATTGAGATTCCGGAGTGGAAGTGGGAGCGTATCACTATGGACTTCGTAGTTGGACTCCCACGGACTCAGAGGAAGTTCAATGCGGTATGGGTCATTGTGGATAGGCTGACCAAGTCAGCACATTTCATTCTGGTGGCAGTTTCCTATTCTTCGGAGAGGTTAGCAGAGATCTACATCAGGGAGATTGTTCGCCTTCATGGTGTGCCCGTTTTCATTATTTCTGACCGAGGTACTCAGTTTACCTCGCATTTCTAGAGAGTATTTCAGCGTGAGTTGGGCACACGAGTTGAGTTGAGCACAGTGTTTCATCCTCAGACGGACGAACAGTCCGAGCGTACTATTCAGATTTTAGAGGATATGTTGCGAGCATGTGTCATTGATTTTGGAGGTCCTTGGGACCAATTCTTACCTTTATCTGAGTTTTCCTACAACAACAGCTACCAGTCGAGCATTCAGATGGCTCTCTATGAGGCGTTATATGGTAAGCGGTGTCGGTCGCCGGTTGGGTGGTTTGAGCCGGGAGAGGCTCGGTTGTTGGGTACGGAGTTAGTGCAGGATGCCTTAGATAAGGTGAAGATCATTCAGGATAGACTTCGTACAGCTCAGTCCAGGAAAAAGAGTTACGCCGACTGTAGAGTTCGTGATTTGGCATTCATGGTCGGAGAGCGGGTGTCGCCCATGAAGGGCGTGATGAGATTTGGAAAGAAGGGCAAGCTGAGCCCTAGGTACATAGGCCCATTTGAGATCCTTGATAGAGTGGGAGAGGTGGCCTACAGGCTTGCTTTGCCCCCGAGTTTATCAGTCGTGCATCCAGTGTTCCATGTATCTATGCTTCGGAGGTATCACGGCGATCCATCTCACGTATTGGACTTCAGCAGTGTCCAGTTGGAGAAGGATTTGACCTGCGAGGAGGAGCCGGTAGCCATATTAGACCGGCAGATTCGTCAGTTGAGATCGAAGAGTTATCCTTCGGTTCATGTTCAATGGAGAGGTCAGCCTGCCGAGGCAGCTACCTGGGAGTCCGAGTCCGATATGCGGAGCCGTTATCCCCATCTATTCCCCAATTCAGGTACTTTTCTATGTCCGTTCGAGGACGAACGTTTGTTTTAGAGGTGGAGATTGTGATGACCCAAAAGGTCATCCCTTATATTTTATGTCAAAACGGTGTTCCGAGTCCTTGAAAACCTCCTTTTATCTCACATCGATTTGTGTGCGCAGCCCGAGCATATAGCCAGGAAGCCTTTATGTGAAAAACTGAGAAAATGTTAGTTTTTGCCTTACGAATTTGATTTAAGTTGACTTCGGTCAATATTTTGGGTAAATGGACCCGGACCCGTGATTTGACGGTCCCAGAGGGTTCGTAGGAAAATATGGGACTTGGGCGTATGCCCGGAATCGAATTCCGAGGTCCCAAGCCCGAGAAATGAGATTTGGAAAGAAATTGTTTTTCAGAAAAATATAAGAGATTTTAGAAATTGATTATATTTGAAATTTATGGTATCGGGCCCGTATTTTGGTTCCGAAGCTCAGTACAGGTTCAATATGATATTGGTGATATGTTTGTAAATTTTAGTAAGAAACGGAAGTCGTTTGACGTGATTCGGACCCGTAGTTGTAAGATTTGATACTTTGGAAGTTTTGGAAATTTTCTTTGATTTTAAGGCTAAATTCATTGTTTAAAGTGTTATTTGGCGAATTGATCGCACGAGTAAGCCTGTAGGATGTTTTTGAGGTTGTATACATGTTTGGTTTGGATCCCTGAGGGCTCGGGTGAGTTTCGGATAAGCGTCGGGGTGATTTTACTTAGAAAAATTTGGTGTCTTTTGGATGTTGCTGGTGTCCAGAGAATTTACCCTATGCGAACGCATGGGTAACCATGCGAACGCAATGCACACGCGGGGAAGGGGGTTGGGTAACACTGTGCGAACGCATGGCACAGGGTGCGAACGCGGAGCATAGGAAAACTACTCTACGCGAACGCACCCATGTAGCCGCGAACGCGTAGAGCATTGAGGGGTCTAAAGGCTGGGTAGTATTTTACTCAGTGCGAACGCACCCATGGTAGTGCGAACACGAAGGGAAGTAGGAGGTAGCCTATATGAACGCACCACCCAGGTCGCGAACGCATAAGGCAAAATTTGCCCAGTCTTTTTAAAAATAGCAGAGTTACAGGATTTTATCAAAACTTCACAACTTCTTCACCTAAACTCAATATTTGGCGATTTTTGAAAGGGAACTTCATTACAAAATCATAGGTATGTATTCTTAGACTCGTTTTCTTCAAATTCCATTAACACCCATAAGATTTCTAGGCCTAAATTATGTTCTTAAGGGTAGAAAATTAGGGATTTGGGTAGAGTTAGGGCTTTTTGAATAATTGGAATTTAGACCTCGTGTTGGGGCCGGATTCCGGAACTAATTACATATTCGGTCTCGTGGGTGAATGGGTGATCGGATTTTGGTCCGAACCTCGTGTTTTGACCAAGCGTGCCTGGGTCGATTTTTGACTTTTTGGGAATTGCTAGAAAACCTATAATTAAGCATTGAAATTGAATTGTTTAACGTTTGTTGATGTTATTAAGTCAATTATGTCTAGATACGATTGATTTGGAGTCAAATTCAAAAGGGAAAGCGGTGATTGAGGCTTCATTTTTGGCCGTGGAAGTCGAGGTAAGCGTTTGGCCTAACCTTAGCTTGAGGGAATAGGTGTTGAGTCTTATTTGCTATGTGTTTATATCATGTTCAACGAATAGGTAAGGTGACGAGTACCTATACGTTGGTGTCAAGCATGCCCGTGAGTCGGATATTATGAATTACGTGGTTTTCATTGATATTTACTGTGTTATAGCTTGAGTTTCACTTTGTGGTTATTCATGTTGGTGGAAATTCTTGGTAATGAACATTGTTGAGAATTAGGTTCAGTTGAGAAACTTTGTGTGAAGATATGTACTTGAGTGAGATTGGTTATAGTTGTGTCCCTTGCCGGGATAGTGATATTTCTACTGTTGTTCCCTTGCCGGGATGTTATGATTTATTATTATGGTTCATATTGTTGATTTTTCCTTGCCGGACTGTTATTATTGATATTGTTTGGGTGAGGAAGAGTGTAAAGCACGAAGGGTGATGCCGTGCACTTGCACTTATTATTTGGTGACGATGAGAGTAAAAGCACATAGGGTGATGTCGTGCACTGTCTTCTCTGTGATGTTATTTCCTGCAGTTTAAGTTGATATTGAATTGTTGTCTTATTTCATCATTTCCTTTATTTGGTATTTCTTTCCCCCGACATGTTTCCCCATTTCCTTGGTACTTAGTTGTTTACTTTCTGTTATTATTATTCCTCCGAATATTATTAATTGCCCAGGTTGTTTTGGGTGTCGTGTCCTAGCCTCGTCACTACTTCGCTGAGGTTAGGCTCGATACTTACTCAGTACATGGGGTCGGTTGTACTGACGCTACACTCTGCACATCTTTGTTGTGCAGATCCCGGTTCAGGATCCTACGGACATTGATTGATGAGGCTGCCTTCAGTCCACGCGGAGACACCGAGGTAGTCTTATTGGCGTCCGCAGGCCTTGGCATCCCCTTCTATTTCTTTTGTATTCTATTCTAGCTAATTCAGAAACAGATGTACTTATTATTTCAAACCTTTATATGCAGTATTCATAGACAGTCCGTGAGTTGTGACTCCAATATTCTGGGATTTGGTGTTTTTTTTTTGTGGAATTTCGTAAAAGCATTGGGTTGAGTTATATACTTTTCTTCATTTTATACTTTTATTTATGCAAATGTTGGCATTCACCTGTTTTCGACTAATAATAAAGGAATAAAGTAAATTGAACATTCACGTTGGCTTGCCTAGCGGGTTCAACGTTAGGCGCCATCACGATCCCGACGGTGGAAAATTCGGGTCGTGACAGAATATCGGAGATATTACTCACATGGTCCAATTATCGGAGAGATTACTCTCAAGGTGATCCAACTATCGGAGAGATTACTCTCAGTGTGGCTCGACTACAGGAGAGATTACTCTCAAAATGACCCGACTATCGGAGAGATTACTCTAAATGTGGCCCAACTATCGGAGAGATTACTCTTAATGTGGCTCGACTATCGGAGATATTACTCTCAATGTGACTCGACTACCGGAGAGATTACTCTCAAAATGACCCGACTATCAAAGAGATTACTCTCAAAATGATCCGACTATCGGAGAGGCCAACTTAAGGTACAAAGGGACTCATATGTCCACCTTAAGATTGGAAAGTTATAGTTCCTTTTAAGGACAAAACCACGAAGAGGCCAACTTAAGGTGCAAAGGGACTCATATGTCCACCTAAAGATTGGAAAATTATAAAGCTTCAACTCAAAGACGACATAGGATTGATGACATCGACTTGAACAATTGGAAAACTTTGAAGATTTGGTGGACTTTGCAGACTTCAACTCGAAGATTTGGAGGGCTTAAACAATTCAACTTTAAGATCGGTGAATTTGAAGACTGAAACTTGAAGACAGGCGGACTTGTAGACTTGTAGGGCTTAAATATTTCAACTTTAAGACCGGCAAATTTGAAGACTGAAACTTGAAGACCGACGGACTTGAAGACTTCAACTTGGAGACTTGGAAGGCTTAAATATTTCAACTTTAAGACCGGCAAATTTGAAGACTGAAACTTGAAGACCGACGGACTTGAAGACTTCAACTTGGAGACTTGGAAGGCTTAAATATTTCAACTTGAAGAGTGGCGAACGTGAAGCTTTCAACTTGAAGGCCGGCGGACTTGAAGATTTCAACTTGGAGACTTCAACTTGAAGACCTACGGACTTGAAGACTTCAACTTGGAGACTTCGAGGGCTTAAATATTCCAGCTTCTCTTTTGCTTTACATTGTCCGACTTTTATCTTAATCGCATAATTTTCAGCTTTACGCGCTTGTAACGAAAGATTCATATCTTGTCTTGGGAGAGTCCAAATAATGAACCGTTTGATTTCTCAAAAATTAGACTTCAATATATAAAACATATCCAAAACTTAGAATCAAACACCTTCATAATCGACCCAGATAATATTTTGGAACCAACTTTAGATTCCACCAGGTAGAAAATTTTAGATCTGCGCAGTCTCACCAAAAAAATCATATCTTGGTGTAGAAAAGTCGAAATTATGAACCGTTTAATTTCATGGAAAATAGAATTCAAAATCTAAGATAAAAAAATTGTATCTTGATTTAGGGACGTCGAAATCACAATCCGCTTGATTTTATGAAAACCAGTCTTCAAGATCTAAGACATATCCATAATTAGGAATCAAATACTTTTATAATCATCCTAGATATTATTTTGAATCTACTTTAAATTCTGACACATTGATAGTTTCAGATTTGCGCGACTTCACCGAAAGTTTTGTATCTTGAAGTAGAAATGTCGAAATCAAGAACCGTTTGATCCATTGGAAACTTTAACTTCCAAATCTATAACATATCAAAAATGCAAAATTTAATGCCTTAAGTATAGTTTCAGATAATATTTTGAAGTCAACTTTGGTTCCTGATATGTCGACAGTTCCAAATTAGCGCGACTTCACCAAAATTTTGTACCTTGATGTGGAAGCCTCGAGATTGCAAGACCTTTTTAATTACCAAAGATTGAAATTCAAGAGTTTCATTCTCACCAAATATCTTGGTTTCAAGTCTCACTGAATTTGAAACGTCGTGAAGGCTTGCCAAAAAAACTTGAAGGTTTGGCGAACATGAAGGCATAGCGAGTCCCCGAACTTCAATGCAAATGTTTGGCGACCTCCTAAAAGAGATTAATAATTTTATTGAATACACCAATTTACCATAGCGGCTTTCCCCCTTTAAATCGAATGGGATCCAAATTTAACAGAAGAATGGTATCTCAGCTCGATTTTTAAGTGCCAATTGAATGGATTACATTCCATCGTACTTCATTCGGACAACGACTGGGGATTATGTATCTTTTGAACTTATGCGACTGAACTCATAATGAAACTCTAATCTGCCTACGTACCTCGGTGAAGAGGATCAAGTCATACCGTAGTTCAGAATGGGTAGAATTTTTTATTTTTTATTTTATGCTAAATTTTGCCTAGGCCGCCTCTTTAGAGATTTTCAACCTAGCGGACTCCTTTTCTTTTTGGGTCGTACACAATTTATACTCTTGCGGGACAGGAGTATGGGAACATGCAGTTTAGGCTCATGCGTCAAGGAGCGTTACAACTTCAAGGATAATACTTCTTCAAAAACTTGCCATTTATAGGGCCGATTCTCATGCCATCTGCATCAACCAGCTTGTAAGCCCCACTTGACTAATCTTCTTGCACGACATATGGCCCATCCCATTTTGAAGTGAACTTCCCTACAGGTTTATGAAAAGTAATAATGGGTCTTCTTATGGCAAGGACTTTATCTCCTACTTGAAAGGATCTTGGGAGAACTCTTTTATTGAAGGCGCGAGACAATCGAGCTTGATAACATTCAAGACTCTATTGAGCTTCCAACCTCTTCTCATCAAGAGCCTCCAACTCTACTAATCGAAGTCGAGCATTTTCTTCATCAGTGATCCCTTCTTGAATAGCCAGTTATAATGAAGGTATTGACGCTCAAGTGGCAAGACGGCTTCGACTCCATAAACGAGTGAATAAGGAGTCGTTTGTGTTGGCGAGCGGTGAGTCGTCCTATATGCCCATAGAGCTTCTTCCATACGGTCATTCCAATCTCGTTTGGATTTGGAGACGACTTTCTTTAGCAAGTTGCATAGAGTTTTGTTGAATGCCTCAGTTAGACCATTGGCGGCAACGTTGTACATCGAAGAGTTATGTTACTTGAAGCCAAAGAGATCACAAATCTTGTTCATAAACCTATTATCGCATGGATTTTCGTTATCCGTTATTATGTAACGAGGAATGCCAAAGCGATAAATTATGCTTACTCGAATGAAACTTGCAACATTTTTCTTCTTTACCTCTTTAAGAGCAACAACTTCAGCCCATTTTGAGAAGTAGTCAGTTGCAGCCAAGATATATAGGTGCCCGCCAGAGGACTTTGGCAGTGGTCCAACAACATCCAATCCCCAAGCGTCAAACGGTCGAGATGCAACAGTCGGGTGCAACACTTTAGGAGGTTGATGAATAAAATTCGCAAGGAATTGACAAGCCTTGCATATTCGAGCATAGTCCAAGCAATCTTTTACCATCGTCGGCCAATAATATCCCATCATTTTTATATGAAAGTGGAGCTTTGGTCCAGACTGGTGTGACCCACATACCCCAGAATGTGCCTCTTGCAAAGCTTGGAGTGCTTCTTCCTTACCTAAGCATCGCAAGAGTACTCCCTCAAACGACCTTATGTATAGAGTATCTTTGTAGTAAAGGAAGCGAGGTGCACGACGACGGATTTCGGTCCTTCTTCTCGGATTTTCTGGAAGCATCCCATAGCATAAGTAGTCGATAATGCGTTGTCGCCATTCTTCTTTATCAACTTCAGAAACAGCTACAAGATGCTTGGGTTCATTTTCTTCACATTCAGCCTCATTTGGTGGCGGTACTACCCATTTTTGGCAGACAGTAACTTGCGCTTGATGAGGCAGGGTTAACGATGAAGTTAGGGCAGCTAAAGCATCAACCTTCTTATTTTCTTTCCTTGGCACATGCTTAATAGTTACATCACCGAGCCACCCCATTAATTTTTTTTGCGTAATCATAATATGGGTGCAGTTCAGCCTTCTTGACCTCGTATCTACCTAAAAGTTGATTGACCACCAACTGGGAGTCACCAAAGACTTGCAATTGCAATTGCAATCGCTTAATATCAACGGCCATTTCAAGCCCAAGTATTAGTGCTTGATACTCAGCAACATTGTTGGAACATAGTTGTGTCAAGGTGAAAGAGTAGGGCAAGACTTCACCTTGGGAAGTGACAAATACTACGCCAGCGCCAGCACCAGCTCCCCTACGATGTGCAGCACCATCAAAGTACATATTCCATAGAGGTTGAACTTCAATGACCATTGCGTCTTCATCAGGTAGTTCGTCAGTTAGCTCCCAGTCATCGGGTGTCAGATGATCTGCCAAGAAGTCTGCCAATGTTTGTCCTTTTACAGCCTTTTGAGGGATGTACATGATCTCGAATTGTTGAAATTGAAGGTACCATCTCGCTATTATAACTCTAAGAACAGGTTTAGACATCACAAACTTGATGGGATTTGCTTTACAACAAGACGGACAACATGAGCTTGAAAGTAGTGCTTCAACTTTGAATTGATAAGACTAGCGCCAAACACAACTTTTCAATTGGCGAATAATTCAGCTCGTTTGGTGTCATCATCCTGCTCAAGTAGTAAAGAGAGTTTTCTTTCTCCTCACTATTTTCTTGGGCCAACAGTGCTCCAAGAGACCTTCCTTGCATTGCAATGTATAGAATCAATGGCTTTCCAGGTATAGGAGCTGCTAAAACTGGAGGCTTCATCAAGTAGGTTTTGATACTTTCAAAGGCATTGCTACAAGCTTGGTCCCACTTGAAAGGAACGCCTTTCTTCATGAGGCGACTAAATGGTTGGCACCTTCCAGCTAGGTTCGAGATGAATCTTCTAAGGTATGCTAGCTTTCCTTGCAGAACTTTCAATTCATGAATATTTCGAGGCTCAGGCATTTTCAAAATGGCATCCACTTTGGCTCGATCAATTTAGATCCCCCGATGTCGGACAATGAAACCAAGGAATTTTCCAGAAGTAACTCCAAAGGAACATTTCAATGGATTCATCCTAAGTTGGTACCTCCGGAGCAACTCAAATACCATTCTTAAGTCTTTCAAGTGGTCGCCCTTATCTCTTGATTTTACCATCAAGTCATCAACATAGAATTCGACATTCTTGTGGATAAGATCATCGAAAATATTCTGCATAGCCCTTTGGTAAGTAGCACCAGCGTTCTTTAAGCCCAAAGGCATTACCTTGTAGCAATAAATACCCTCGGGGGTACGGAATGCAGTAAGTTCTTCATCTTTTGGTGCCATGCGAATTTGGTTATAGCCCGACAAACCGTCCATGAAATACATTACCTCGTAACCAGTAGTAGCATCGATCATCAGCTCTATAATAGGGAGGGGGAATTCATATTTGGGACACGCATTGTTGAGATCCCTGAAGTCGACGCACACTCAAATCTGGCCATTCTTCTTCTTTATAGGGACAATACTTGAAACCCACGTTGGGTATTTAAATTCTTGAATAAATCCAGCTTCAATGAGTTTGTTAACTTCGGTTTCAATCAGGGGAACCAAGTCCGGCCTAAAGCGCCTTTGAGCTTGCTTAACAGGACGAGCGTCATTCTTGACCGTAAGGTGATAGACTGGCACTTTAGGGTCCAAGAGGCATTTCTTTGTAACTCCAAGCAAAGACATCCTTAAAATGCTTGAGTAACTCAATATAAGTGCTTTATTCATCAACTTCTAGTAAAGCACTTAGGTAGGTGGGTCTTGGTTCTTCATCAGTGCCAAGGTTAACTTCTTTTAAGGCATCAACGGTTGCCTTCACCCATTCTTCAAGTTCCAAGGGAGCATCTTTCACATCTTCATCTTCTTGAGGGTCCCCATCGTTGAAGGACACGTGATAACACGGTGAAACATCGTCCAATTTCTCATAATCATCCGTTAGAGATAAAACGCCATGCTCGCTTTGTGCAGTAACATGATACGAAGAACCCACACTTTCTTCGTCTTCATCACGTTTTTTTAGTGTAGACCATAGTGTATGGCTTCACCTTCAGTACTTCATCATACGAAACCATGAATTTTATTTGTCGCTTCATTCTAGAAGGAACCAAACTTTGGAAATCTTTAGAGATCTTTTGAATTTTGGGCGAAGCGGGTGTTATTGTATTTCGATAATTTCTCTAGAACTTATTCCCCTTCTTTAACGAACCCAGCCTCTCAAATACGTAAGTTCTCACAGTTGATTTTCCAAGTCGATCAAAGACAGAAGACCTGTTAGAAGCGGTGGATTCGTCTTCTACAATGATGTAATTGCTACTCGCCATTCTGATGGAGATGCGCACTGGTGACGGTTGCTTGTATGCCAAACCTTCACGCGGTTGCCTCGTTGCAGCTTCTGATGGGAGTTTCCCTAACTTTGACAGCTCATTGGGATTGTATCCAGCTTTTGCAAATAGCTTGTAAGCGTTAGGATCAAAACCTTCATATGTTCGCTTTGTAGGGAGTGCCACATTCTACAAATGATTTTGGGCTACAAACCCCGGAAGTGGCTTCGAGGACAACTTTACTGCCTCAATCCGTTTTACCGGAAAAGTTAACTCCTTTAGCGTGTTGGTTTGGAGATTAGATGATTCGCCCTCGTCTTTCTTCCTTTTAGGGACATATTGGAGCTTAGGACTTACTTTCTTGCCATAAAATGCAATATCCCCTCTATGAGATTTATTTGCGTTTGGGTTGTACCTCCTCAGTAACAAATTTGTCTTTACCAATAGTCACCTCAACTCTTTTAGTTATGGGCTCGTCATTCTTGCTTTTCATGCCATCATCAACTTTTAGCTCCTTCACAATGCGGTTCTTCAAGTAGAACTTTGCATCAATGAAGTGTGAATCTGCCTCGGTGAATGGATCATCATCAATAATTATCTTCTTCTCGACTTCTCCCTCGTAGTTTTTCAAACATTGATTGCATATCTTCAATGGTGATTCCCAGCCTGATCGCGCCTATGGCTCTTTGCCCCCATTTGTTGAATCCTTGAATCATCACACGACTTTCTGAGAGTTCGTTCATGGGAATACCAAGTTCTTTCATAGTGTGAATTGGCAAAATGTTCACTAAGGATCATCCATCAACCAAAATTCGATTTACCCTTTCATCACGCATATAGCCAACCAGGTACAATGGGCGGTTATGAGGAGTGTCACATAGCATAAGATCGTCATTTGTGAATGTGGCTTTTTCCTCACAAGCATTAACTTCTTGAGGAGTGGACTCGATAAGCTTTTCCGAAGATGGTGCCAACGATAGGTCATCACTCTTTTCTTTCCCTTCGTCAGTATGGCAACAAAAGGCATCAATACCCCCATGGGAAATCTTCGTACGGAGCCAACTTGGTAAAAACTCCTCCAAGGTCACTGGATGTCGTGGCTTTTGAGGGTGATGCACCTCCACTTTCGCTTTCTTTACATGCTTAACTGGATTCCATCTCTTAGGCCTTTTCACCATTATTTTCCTTGTTGGTTGTTCCATTGATCCTTTTCGTGGGCTCCTTTTGTGGCACCTACGACGTGTCACCAACGTCCAACCTTCATCATCCTCAGGTTGACCGTCTTCAAATTTGTAGTTCTCCAGTAATTCTTCATCTTTACTTTCATTAAAACTACATAATTTCTCTGGATTGAATGAGCCAAATGTGATAGACACTTGGTTTGCGCTTTCTTTATCATCTTCAAGCACGATCTTCTTTTCGCGAGCCAAGTCCATAACTTTGTCCTTGAAGAGAAAGCACTTCTCCAGATGGTGGCTCATAAGCCGATGATATTTGCAGTAATTTGGGTCATCAATTTTCCCAGCTTTATTTGGTCGCTTCATCTCTGGAAGCTCAATGAGATTTAAGTCGAGGAGTTCTTCAAAAATAGCTGTCACATCAGAATCCAGAAATGGGTACTCTTTCTCTTGCATTTATTTTAGAGTCGACTTTCCACTTGGCGTATCTTGAAAATAAGTGGATTTCATACTCTTCTTCTTGCTCACCTTCGTCGTGAACTTCACAGGTGATGTGTTGACATTCATAGCTTCTTTATTTTCAGATCTTGCTATAAACTTGCTCCATTTTCTGACTTCTTGCTCGTCGTTCCCTTTGCGAGGTTCATAGATGGGCAGCCTTTCATTTCCAGCGGAGGCCATGCTCAATTCCATGTCATGGGCACGAGTTGCAAGTTCTTCAAATGTGCTAGGCTTGATACCTTGCAAGATGTAGCGCAATACCCAATACATACCTTGGATGCACATCTCTATGCCAGAAGCTTCACTAAGCCTGTCTTTATAGTTGAGGCTTGCATTCCTCCAAAGATTGATAAAGTTGATAACTGGTTCACTCTTCCGTTGACGAGTATTTTTGAGTTCTATCATACTCACAGTACGTCTCGTGCTATAAAAGCGATTGGGAAATTCTTTCCCTAGTTGATCCCAGCTATCAACAGATCCAGCCTCGAGGTCCGTGTACCCATCAAAAGCATTTCCTTTTAATGAGTGGACAAACTGCTTGACGAGGTAATCTCCATAAGTCCCAGCATTGTTGCATGTCTCAACGAAGTGCGCCACATGTTGTTTTGGATTGCCTTTGCCATCAAACTGTTGAAATTTTGGAGGTTGATAGCCATCAAGCATCTTCAACATATCGATCCTTGAAGTGTACGACTTTGCGTAGGTAAAGTAGGACTTGGAAGCGACTTCATATTTGTTCTTTATAGTCCCTTCAATGAACTCCTTTAGTTGATTCATTGGAATCATCCCTTCCGAAGAGACTAGAATTTCCTTAGCGGATGCAACCTGTCGTGGGGGAGGATCAATCTCTTGGATTTGGGAGTTTGCCAGGTGCATGGGTGGATTCTTCTTCCATCAAGATTCCCACCCTGTCTGATAGTTTGTAAATCCTAGCATCTTGATTTTGCATGCATTTGGTCAAGCCAGCGATTGCTTCCGTCAAGTTTGCCAACTGCTCCTCCACAAATGAAGTGTTTGTCACCATGGCTTGCATGGTTGTTGTGGACGATGGAGAGTAACATGAATTGTCACATAGATTGATCCTTGATTGGCTCATGCTACGTGGTGTAAGTGGGGAGGATCCATCACTTGAAGAATCATCATCTTCCTTCACAGCAGAATGCTTGGATCCGGAGAGGTCAAACAGAGCAAGAGTTTTCTTGATCTTTTCAGCAACATCGCTTCCTCCTTCGGGTGTGTTTGTGGAAGATCTTGCTCATTTTGAGGATGAAGATCCGAAAATAGGGGTAGATGCGGACGAAACTTGGGGTGATTGTTTTCCTAACGAGCTTGCTTTGCTCATCATAACTGGTCCAAAGCTTCCAAATGTAACTTCGAGTATGTTCTCCACATCAGCATAGAACCTGGAATTAGCAGCCTTGGTGGAAGTTGAACTGGAGTTGATTTTCTTTGAAGCCATTTCGATGTTCTTGAACTTTGGTGATTGAAAAGTTGAGATGAGAGGTAGAGATTGTCCCACTAGGCGTGCCAGAATTTGTAGACAATAAATTTGCGTCGAGAAAATAAAATCAAGATCGAAAAAGTATTGCAACAATCATAGTATTTTATTTCAAATATTTGAGTGTACAATCTCTATGAATCCTCTGATTCTTCTTTCCAATAGTAAATAAATTCAAGGGCCTTTGAGCTTGATCTTGAATATATATTTGTTTCCACGAACTTTGATTTGAACTCATACTCCATGAATCTTGACTTGTTCTTCGTTCTTGAGCTTGAACTTGAACTTGATTGCTTGAAGCATGAAACTTGTAAAGAAATTTGCGGCGTTTGATCCACGAGCTCTCTCTTATTTCTTGTTATAACTTCTGGTGTCCTCTCTGAGTTATGAAGACCCCTATTTATAGTTGTGGAAATGAGGGGTTGTGATAGGATCAAACTCTTTCCAACCAATCAAATTGAAGTGTGACATGGTCGCATTTGATTGGCCAGAACATGTCACTTGCACACGTGGCGCGATTTCATTAGCCTTTTAATGTGGCTTGGCATGCCTTATCATTTTGACACGTGGCACGATCCTATTGGCTCTTTCGTTTGACTTGGCGTGCCACGACATTTGACACGTGACGCCAAACTGGGCCTCTAGGAAAATGACATTTTGGGCCTAATGAAGTGGGCATCACTTTAGCCCAATGGATTAAGACTTATTTAATTAATCCATATATATTTGATTCATATAATTGATCCAATTATATTAGCCCATAATATTTATCTGAACTAGTATATTTAAAATATAGTCCAAATTATTTAATAAATTTAATTCTAATAAAATTTACATGCCTACATGTGTCAATTTTATATAATCTATGTATAATATTGTATATAACTATGTGTAATTAATGTATAATTTATATATACTAAACAATGAAATCGATCTACTATTTGTATAAATATCCCAAAAGAATAAAGGGACACCAATACACAATTACCCTTATCATGAGAAAAATAATCTAATGGGCTCAGAACAGGAAATCTCAAACTTAGGCCCTATATTGAACACAAGCCTTACAACTACAGGCCCACCGAGGCTCCGTTCTTCTAAAACCCTAGCGAATTCACCAGTTATTGTTGTATGGTTATATAGGAGAAAACTCCCTTCATTACCGCCGTCGGCGCATTTGCCTCTTCCTATTATTTCCGACTACATTTCTCCAGGCCAGAGCCAACCATGGTTGCTGCAAAGAAAACCGTAAGAATCTCTTCATATATCTATATATTTATGTGTGTGTGTGTGTTTGTGATCTGAGAAGCATTTGTTTTTCATGTGTTATTAATTGCAGAAGAAGACTCATGAAAGCATTAACAACAGGCTGGCTCTGGTAATGAAGAGCGGCAAATACACATTGGGATACAAGACTGTTCTCAAAACTCTTAGAAACTCCAAAGGTACACTTAGTCAGCTATCTATACTCTTATTTTAGGCAAAAGTGGGTTAAAAGCATGATCGGCAGCTGAATATTGTGCTTTTTTAAGCTAGTTGTTGAGTATGAGTAGATTAGTTATTATGTACTGTAGATTGAATAAATTTGTCTATGATCAAATTACATTGTTGAAATATTACATCTGTCCAAAAGAGAATGACAGGTTAGAAATACGAGAATACATCTAATTTTAGTATCATATTATCTTCGATTGAAGTGCATATTGCTCATTTTTGTGATGGTGGTAGTGTTGAACTAGCTTCAATTTGGATAATACTAGCTAAATCATTTAAGGAGAAGTTACTGTTCTGGCAGTGTCGGTATTGTATTCATAGTATGCTTGTCTATTTCTGTCCCATGCATACTTAGTGTGTATGTGTTTGGAATTAGGGAACTTGAAAGATGAAGAAGAATTTAAAAGAAATAAAGACAATCCAAAAAAAAGCTTTCTTTGCTATGATGACAATGTTGATTAAAGATATTGATTCAGAGGAAGGCCAGTGCATGTACTTTTATTAGCTTTTTAGTCATTTGCTTTCATTTGTGAGAGGCATTTGTTTTGGAGAAGAGTTGCTATGAGTTTTATAGGGACGGATCTTAGGTTACTGGTTATGGATTTTGACTGTTAAGAGAGGGAACTAACTTGCCTGTGATGTAACTGGGTTGTACATTCTGGTTTTCATATTGCAGGCAAACTTGTCATCATTGCCAACAACTGCCCTCCTCTCAGGAAGTCTGAGATAGAGTACTATGCTATGTTGGCGAAGATTGGAGTCCACCACTACAATGGAAGTGAGTTTTCTTGTCTATTTGCTCTTAGATGTCTAAATACTTCCTTTATGCCTCCTTCGGTCCTTCCTCTGTATGGGTGTTATGAAGTAATTTGCTTCTGTTTGTATGTTTCCATGTTAATTAGAAGTGTCATTTTATTTAGAGTTTTGGTTGAATGTCCCTTATGTTTGTTCAAGTAATGGAAAATGTTACACTCATATTTCCTTTTTTAGAAGTGGTCAGCTTTCAAAGGCCTTATTATGTTATCATATTTGGAATGCATACGTCCTAAGTTTTGTTGTTGGATTGGTTGTATGGTATTATGTCTAAGATTGAACAATCAGGAGATGCAATGCAACAAAAAGAAAAAGCCTTGCTAGATGAGATGAGTTATGGGTAAATGTGAGTTTGTTGGGTATAGGTTTGACTAACCAATCTATTAATCAAGATTACTGTCCGGAATATTTCTCTTCTTTAAGCTTAGTGTCATGCATATGAATATCTGTGCTTTCATTGGATACTTCTCTGTCTGTCTATTCTTACAGCTTGAAATTCAATCGATTAAGAATAATAATAATAAAAACTGAGTTTCTTTCCAGCTTTATAGAGGGCTAACACCTCTCTCAATAGAAAACTGCAGTTGTTTGTGGAGCATTCCCTAGCATATTTTTCTTTGCAAGTCATTGATTAACTTTAGCTACCCTTGGTCTTGATTGTGGTATCAAGCTCTTTAGATTGGTATTGTTGCTACGGTCATTTCTAGTAGATTTATGGTTCCTCCACTAAATATCTCTTCTTGTTTCAGACAACGTAGATTTGGGGACTGCATGTGGTAAGTATTTCAGAGTCTGTTGCCTCAGCATCATTGATCCAGGTATGCTTATGCTCTTGATAGTTCAATTAGTGTTGGTTAAACATGGATTTTTGTTTTGACGTTTAAAGTACTTTCTGTTTCCTCCCATTCAGGTGATTCTGATATCATTAAGAGCATGCCTGGTGACCAGTGAGATAGCAGCTGATGTTAGATCGCTCCAATGGACACTGCTCAATCTTAGTGGAACTTTGCCGTTTTTCCTTATTGAGAAAAATATCTAGTGTAGATGAGTTTTGCTACTTTGGTAATGTTAAAGCAAGTTTTGATGGTATTTGGAATCTTAACGACATCAATTTTTTTTTCCTGGAGTTTTTGAATCTTCTAATTGACTATCATTTGTTGCTTAAGTTCTGCATGCTGCACTATCAAATTTCTGAGCTATTTCTTTGGCATTTCTAACCTGGTTGGTTCCCCTGCTAGGACCTAAAGAAAGAGCAAACTCTTCTGAGCCATTACAATACTGTCTATATTGTATTTGAGGATGTTATATCTTGGTTGTCGCACAGAACCAATATGGCCAAACCAGGGACTTTTTGGTGGTAGTAAAGGGGATGTCTCATCATTAATTGATACTGATCTTTACATTGTTGTGGGTGTTTAGTTTTCTTTTAGTCAATATGGAAGTTTTATTGATATACTGTTTAAATGGATAGGCACCACTTGGTGTTTCTATTGGATTGGTGTAACCATCCTTGGGTGTTAACATTATAAAATATCCCAAACTCGAAAATATTTAAGAGAGCTTTGAACTTAAACATTTTCATCTCACCATACCATAACTATGTATTGATAGTCTTTACCCACCACTTTGGAAAATCATCTTTTAGCAAACATTGCTTTGTCGGAAATTTTACTAGATATAAAGAAAAATTAAAATATTAAAGATAAATATAAAGATGATTATCATTATAGTAATTTGTTCATTTATCTGCTTCTTCATATCTCTGAGTACGCTATTATTTACAACCATGGCACTAAAGCCATTTGATTCACTCGATGAAGTGGAACTTTCCATTTCTTTTAGAGCTGGACCTTTCTATTACTACAGAAAGAACTTAATTGTCTCGCATTTTATCTGTGGAAAAGTCAGTCCATTATCTGATAATCCCTTTAACTCGTCCAAGATTTAACCCAACTCGTTGGCTATTACCCGATGGGTCAAATTAGTGTAAGCTGACGAGTAAAAATCCAACGTGTTAGTTTTGCTAAAAATTATAATGTTTTTGCTTTAAAATCACAATAATCGACGAATTTTGATGGGAAAATGTAGTTCCACGCACAACCTTGATCCTGTTTTGTTTAAAAATCCTTAATAATATGTGATTTCGGGCTGCAAAATGTAAGTATTGCGATAAAGCATATTCTATTTTGAAAAAAAGTCGCAAAAATTTCACTGAAACTGGACTCAAAATGGGAGTTGCAAAGTGGTCGAATACCGACAATTAATAGAACTACATATTAGCAAAAATGAATTAAGTTAAACTACTTAGAATAATTGACAATTCCAAATTTAGCACTACCTATATTACTCAGTCCGTCCTAATTTATGTAGAACACTTTTCCTTTTATTCCCCAAAAGAATATCACATTTCTATATTTTGAAACAAACTAACTTTGAACTTTCTCTTTTGACCTTAATGAAATGATTTATGGCTACACAAATATCTTAAGGCTTATTTTAGGCCATAAACTTTAAAGTCTTTCTTTTATTCTTAAATTTCGTGTCTAGTTGAATATTGTCATATAAATTAAAACAGAGGGAGTATCAGATTAAGAAAAGAGAGCTAGTCTACGTTGCTGATAACAACAACAACAACAAAAAAACAACCTCCAGTTTGATCCCAACAGGTGGGGTCTAGGGAGGGTAGTCTCCACGCAAACGTTACCCCTACCTAACGCAGGTAGAGAGGCTGTTTCCAATAGACCCTCAGCTCAGGAAGGGCAAGAAGAAGAAACGAAAAGCAAGGAAGGAAGAAAGATGTAAGAGAAATAAAAAAGGGAGAAATAAAGGATAAGTAGTACCAAATAATAACAACAGGGAATACAATACCCGAGGCGAACAAAACCACACAACGTAATAAATTTCTAAGAATGTGAAGGGACATGCATGCTACTAAGACTATCGATGAACAACTATAAACTACCTAATAACCTACTACCTTAATCCTCGACCTCCACACCCTCCTATCAAGGGTCATGTCCTCAGTGAGCTGAAGCAACGACATGTCCTGCCTAATCACCTCTCCCCAGTACTTCTTAAGCCTACCTCGATATCTTATCACACTCTCCATGGCCAACCTCTCACATCTCCTGACGGAGAATCAATGCTTCTTCTCTTAACATGTCCGAACCATCTCAGCCTCGACTCCCGCATCTTGTACTCCATAGAGGCTACTCCCACTCTGTTCCTTATATCTTCATTCTTAATCCTATCTCTCCTGGTACACCCACACATCTATCTCAACATCTCAACATCCTCATCTCTGTTGCTCTCATCTTCTGCACATGGGAGTTCTTGACTGGCCAACACTCAGCCCCATACAGAATAGCCGGTCGAACCACCAGTCGATAAAACTTACCCATAAGTCTCAACGGCACGTTCCTATCACGCAAAACACTGGAGGCGAGCCTCTACTTCATCCATCCCGCTCCGATACGATGCGCGACATCTTCATCAATCTCCCCTTTACCCTGGATAATAGACCCGAGATACTTAAAACTCGCTCTCTTGGGGATAACTTGAGCATCAAGCTTAACCTCTACGTCTGTATCATGGGCCCCATCACTGAATTTGCACTCCAAGTATTCTGTCTTGGTTCTACTCAGTTTGAAACCTTTAGACTCCAAGGTTCGTCTCCAAACCTCCAACCTCGCGTTAACTCGACTATGTGTCTCGTCAATCAACACTATATCATCGGCAAATAACATGCACCAAGGCACCTCCCCTTGGATGTGACGCGACAATACATCCTTCGCCAAGTCAAATAAAAATGGGCTAAGAGTCGATCCATGGTGCAACCCCATCACCACAGGGAAATGCTCCGAGTCACCACCCACAGTCCTCCCTAGTCTTAGCATCATCATACATATCCTTAATCACCCTAATGTACGCTACCGGAACACCGCTAACCTCCAAACACCTCCACATGATCTCCCTTGGAACTTTATCGTATGCTTTCTCAAGGTCAATAAACATCATATGCAAATCCTTCTTCCTCTCCTTGTACTGCTCCACTAATCTCCTTACTAGATGAATTGCTTCTGTATTCGAACGCCCCCGCATGAATCCAAATTGATTCTCGGAAATAGACACGCACATCCTCACCCTGGCCTCCACCACGCTCTCCCAAACCTTCATAGTGTGACTCAACAACTTGATACTCCTATAATTGTTGCAATTTTGGATATCACCCTTATTCTTGTAAAACGGAACCATCGTACTCCACCTCTATTCTTCAGGCATCTTCTTTGTCTTAAAAATAACATTGAACAGCCCAGTGAGCCACTCCAAACCTGCCCGCCCCACGCTCTTCCAGAATTTCACCGGAATTTTGTCTGGTCCCGTCGCTCTGCCCTGCACATCTTACGCATCTCCTCTTCCACCTCCTCTACTGTAATCCGCCTACAGTACCCAAAATCCCGCCGACTCTCGGAGTGCTCCAACTCACCTAGCACAATGCGTCTATCCCCCTCCTCATTCAACAGTTTATGGAAATATGTCTGCCATCTTCTCCTAATGAGTGCCTCGTCCATCAACACTTTGCCATCCTCGTCCTTGATGCACTTGACTTGGTCTAAGTCACAGGCTTTCCTCTTCCTCACCTTGGCCAACCAGTACAACCTCTTATCCCCGCCTTTTCCCTCGAGCTCCTCGTACAAACGAGCAAACCCCGCGTTCTTAGCCGTCGTAACTGGTAACTTTGCCTCTTTCTTTGCCTTTCTGTTACACTCCCGATAAGTCCTTTTATCCTCCTCGTTTGTACTCTCTACTAGCTTCAAATAAGCAGCTTTCTTAGCTTCCACTTTACCTTGAACATATCCATTCCACCACAAGTCCCCTTTATGACCCCAGGAGAGCCCTTCGTGACCCCTAAGACCTCTCTAGCAGCTACCCTAATGCAATCCGCAGTCGTGAACCACATACTAGACGCGCCCCCCTACTCATCCAGGCCCTCATAGCCAACAACTTCTCCCCTAACTCCTGAGCTTTGTCCTTGGTCAAGTTACACCACTTGATCTTAGGTTGCCTGCACCCCGCTCTCTTTCTCCTACTCCTCTTGATCTCCAAGTCCATAACTAGGAGCCTATGTAGAGTCGTGAGGTGCTCACTTGGGATGACCTTGCAGTCAGTGCACATACCTTTATCACATTTCCTGCAGAGAAGATAATCAATCTGAGTTTTGCCCATTGAATTCCGGAAAGTGACCAGGTGCTCTTCACTCTTCGGAAAACTCGAGTTAGCTATAACCAAATCAAAAACTCTAGCAAAATCCAACATCCAAAATTAAAAGAACTAGACGTTTATGAAAATATGAGTAGATTAGTTAATTATCTGGATAGACACTTCAAAAAATAGCATATTAGGAAAACTTTCGAAATTAATTAGCATATGGCATGTGTGGAACTTAATATTTGATTTCCAAGTTATTGTGTTTTTTATTTATTTAATTTATGGTAAGAATATTACAACACTTGTATTTCCAAGTTATAACTATTCTTTTTTGCATGAATTGTTATAACAAGTTGTTTTAGGATAATCTTATCTTTTAAATGCTCTTGTTTAATATACACAAGGAAGAGACTATCGTAAACCTATTTTGCAAGAGTTATATAGCAAAGCAGGTATGGTCTTTCTTTGGTCAGAGTTGTGGCATTGAGATTATGCAAGGGGACATTCGACAAGTAGTCATGTCTGTTTGGATCGAAAATAACAAGACGGCATGCATGCGGAAGCTAATAAAGTAAACTTTGAAGTCGATAAATAAGACAATATATATATTGTGAGAAAATTATAACGATGTTTGATCAATTGACCTACATATGATAAACCTATTATAAAAGAAAATATAAACTATTGAGAGAATAATCTCCCCTAAACAAGACTATTAAATAATTTATTGTAGATACTATCGCGTTGTTGTGCATAGAGGAGAAATCCTTAATTTATAGAGGTCAAAACTTTCTCTTCCAAAAAAATGATCGGTCAAGTATAAAAGGGATCTATATATTTTTCCAATACGAAAAGAAAATTAATATGGTAAATATTTTTCCTTCCTTCAAGAAAAATAGATGGCTAAAGCTAAACATCGATGGTTATTGTAAAGGAAATCTTGGAAGGGCAGGAGGTGGAGGTGTGTTTTATCTTTGGCTTATGCAGAGTTTTATGGCCAATATAGCAACAATATGGCTGAGGCTAGAGCATTGCTACAACCCTAAAAGGGTTGGATATGTGCATCGATAGAGTTTTTTTTGTCTATGATTGCGCAATCTGATTCCATGTCGATTATTAACATGATTAACAACAAAATGAAGCTACCTTGGTAAATTAGATACGGAAAAAGGTTCAAAATGTCCCAAAATTATTGAAAAAGGTTTAAAAATACTCTTCATCCACCTATTGGTCTAAAATTACCTCTTCATCCACTTTTTTGGTTCACTAATGCCTTTTGACCGTTAGGTCAATGCTAAATTAAACATTTGATGATCATAGTTATTGTAAGTAATATAATGTAGGTGACATTTGATGATCCTAGTTATTGATAAAACAACACGTAAAATTGTTCATATTGACTTACTTTATAAGCTTTTGTAAAATTGTTTAATCACTGCATTCCGTAACCAAAAAGTTGGTTAAACATTCTTTCTCTTGTTATTTCAAGGTTATTTTACCTCATGTTTTATATCATACTAAATATCGTCAACTATTAATATATCTATTAAATTAACCTCCTAAGTATAATTTTTTATGTGAGTTTTGTTCGTTTGACAATTCGACAGCTTTCAACTAATTTCAATTCGTGTGAGTATATTTTTGTTTCACTATGCGGTATTTTGAAGCCTATTAACACAACTAATTTCGATTCGTAGAGAGCTAATGCTTACTAATTCATGTAAAAGATTTTATATTTTAGGACTTAAAAACTCCAAATATTTGACTAACATATTGTTTGGACGGTTGTTACATATTGTATTGTATTGTATTGGTACTTTAAATACAATGTTTGCTTTGATTATTACTTAAATTTTGTTGTATCGTATGTTAAGTCATCATTACGTAACGACGAAAAATATCACTTTATGAAATGACGGAATTGCCGTGGTGGTGTCGTTTTATTTTTTCTCTCTCTCATCTTGCCTTTCTTATTACTGAATAATCGTATTTTTATCCTTTAACCTAATTTTTTATATAATAATTCTACTATGTATCCTTTTTTTCTCTTAGTAATGTTGCAAGTTTATTTTTCATATTGTTAGTGCTTGACATCTATGATACAATCTATCCGAACGTTATATTCATCAAACAATACAATACAATGTAGTACAATACAATACGATATATTATTAAACGATACTACGTAATAATATAATCCAAACAAGTGGTAACAGTTGGTTGGTTGTAGTTAGGGGTGTACATGGATCGGGTTGGTTCGGATTTTACCAAAACCAAACCAAACCAACTATGTTGGTTTGGATTGGTTCGATTTTGTCGGGTTTTCGTTTTTTTTTTTGTTACATGAATATTTCAATCTTACGTTATTAAAGTTATAGATAAAATCTTGATGAGTGAATATATTTTTTGCTAAATTTTTTTAAAAAATTAACAAACATATGATCTATTAAAGTATTCTTATGGGAATCTCTATTTTAGTAATACATGACAGTTTATTTTCTTAGTCGTCTAACAATAGACTTTTCGTTGATGTACCCTTTCAATGTTAACCAAATTTAATAATTAAACACAAAAATTAATGTAAGACTTAAATAATGATATGTTCAATGTAATTTTAAAATATCGAAATACCACTTCAAATTAGAAAAAGATGTAAGAAATCTTGACATATGAATATGAAAAAATAAAGAGATGATTGACGCATTTCATTAGCACTTAATAAGAAAGTGACACAACCCATTATTTAAAGTAAATAAATATGAATGCCTTCCTAATTATATCAAATATTACATCTAATGAGATGATTCTAAATATTTCTTGATATTTTTTTAAAAAAAAATTCTAGATAAAGTCTTAAGGTATATATAAATGATCACGCCCAACTATGCCTTATAAAAAGGACAAAGCGGTCGTTGCAAATATAATCCGGTTTACAAGTCCGGAGTCAAATCCCATAGAGAACTAAGGCTTAGCTACAACTGTTCAATATTGCTAAGAAGATAAGCTCGAACAATTCCTATGTTATAAATATTAAGATTCTTATATCTAATTAACTAACAATTTAAAATAGTAATTAACCCTAAAGTTACTACGGGTTGGAGAAAAGATTAAGATGGTCTAGAGTTATAATTTTCCTAATTGTCGGAATCCTTCCCGCTATGTCTTCTATAATTTCGCCTAAGTATTCTCTATCAATCATGAACACTCATGCTACTGTAAATCTCTNAGTTCACTTTAGATTGCACCCAAGGTATCGTTATCTCTAATCCAACCTTTAAACCCTCGGTTATGGATCTCTCCTATACTTTGGGAGTGATGTTGTTCAACAATTACCTAAATATGCACTCTCTCTCGAGTAGATACACACTAAATAGGCACAGCTAATTGAGGATCCTTTCAATTAATTACAACAAGAACGTAGTTGAACAAATAGAGATTAAACTTTGGCAAAATTAAATAAAAACATAACAAGAATTTATCCTACAAAAGGTTCAATCAATACCCTAGATAACAACTTAGCTATTCATAATAGTATGTAAAAATACAATACTAAAAGTCATAACCAACAATGAAAAATAGGAAGAGGAAGGAAAAACTTGTAGAAGAATTCTCCGCGTTGCTCTTCTTGTGTCTCTGCCTCCTTAGGTCGAATTTGTGTCCAAAATATGTCCCATCCCTTAAAAATAACGTTCTTCCATGTATATATACTAAGTAGGGTCGGCCCCAAATAATTATACCTTCTCCTACGCGAAAAAGGACAAGTTTCCAGGCCGCCACTAGCGCGGCCGCGCTAATCTCGCGCTAGAGGTCGCGCTAGTGGGGTAGCCGCGTCAGGTCCGCAGTTACAGTTTAGATCGCATTTTTGACCCTGTTCCGTTTGGAATTTGGGAAAACATAACACATGAAAGTTGTAGCTCTTTGAGTTATATTTCCAACCATATATTATATAGCCAAATGGAGTTCGAAGCAAAATGTTATGTCCATTTTACTAGACAGTGCAAAACATGCCTCCTTGGGTCTTTGTTTGTTCTCAACTATCAAATTTGACCCCCGAACACGATCCCGACTTAATTCCTTGAGCTTTTACTCAGACTTCAAAGCTCCAAATCACTTAAATTCATTCCATAACATCTATATAGCTTGGAATCACTCCTAGAAGGCATAAAACACACAGTTAGTGCAAAACACTAGCGATTAAAGCTCTTAAAGTGCAGTAAACTAGTGTGTAATAAGCGACTAAAATACGTAATTATAGCCTATCATCAATACACAATTATATATTTATATGTCGATTTGGTTGGGATTTTTTTACTCAATACCAAACCAAATCAAACCAATCATAGTCGGGTTTTTTAATCGATTTGATTTAACTTTTCGGTTTGGTACGATTTTACGGTTCGGTTTGAACGCCCCTAGTTGTAGTACCGTAGCAAGTAATGCAACATAAAATTTTGTACAAAATAATACTCCCTCCGTTCCAATTTATATGAATCTGTTTGATTGGGCACAAAGTTTAAAGAAAAATTAAGATTTTTGAAATTTGTGTTCATAAACAAGTCTAAAAGGGCCCTAGAGTATTTGTGCGACTGTAGAAGCTTCTTATTAAGAGTAAAATTATAAGTTTAAGCTAAATTATTATCAAATTTAGAAAAAGGTCATTCTTTTTTAAACAGATCAAAAAGAAAATAAATTTACATATATTGGAATGGAGGGAATAGTATGATATTAGGTTGGCCGTATGAGAAAAAATAATAGAGTTAAAAAATAAATTATTATAGTAGTAGCTATTTAAAGACGAAGCTTCAAAGACATCTCTTCGTTTTGATCACTTCCTTTTCGGCTTTCTCCTACGACTGTATATTGAAGCTTAAAACCAATGGCAATAACTCAAAACCCTTCCCAAACGCAGAATATGATCTTCGATTGCTCATCAATGGAGAATCAAAAAATGGGAGATGAATCTGCTGATTATTTCAAAATATGTCTGTTTTTGAGTTTTGGCAATTCAGGTAATTACAGCTCGGCATATTTTAGATTTTCCTGGTATTACAATAAATGTTCAAAATTTCAGATTACGGTAATCTTGACCTTTTTTTTTTTTTTTTAATTTTCTTAAATACTGATGAAATGCCTCCTTAGAAAAATTTCTAACCATTATCAAGAAATTTTTAGATTCATTGTAAGGTTCAAATCCCAGGTGTGCAAAATCATCTCTTTGCCCAGCATTTATAAGATTTCTTCTCATTTTTTTTTTTTTTGATTATGTGTGTGTGTGTGTCTCCCTTTTGGTTGTATAAATAAGTGATACAGCTTATCACTCCAGTTGATACACTCAGAATTATGCTGAATCATGCTTTGTTAATTTTTTTAAATGCAAAATTGTGCTTAACATGCGTTTGTGTTTATGAAAGTTGATATGTAGAGATATGATTGGTTCTTTGAAGGGCAAAGTAAGGATTTTTTCTTTTGATTTTTCGGTATGCATGGATAGATTTCTTCCCGTATATCCAAGCCTGGTGGATAGAGTTACACGGTACATGTACTGGTGGGAAATACCAGATACCTGGTGGAATAGTCGAGTGTGCGCAAGCTGGCCCAGACCACCGTTACAAAAAGAAAAAAAGAAATCTTGGCATGGATATAAATATAATCTATCCCTTCCATGTTCCTTATTTTAAATGGTTAGGATTGTGTTGTCAAGGAATTAGGTTTTGATCTATGTAAACATAATCCATACAAATGAACAACATTGTACTATTTTACTTTGTGTAAAAGTAATACTCCAGTAGATACAAGAGAATGTATGATCAATTTCAGAATGATTGATTTATCTAGAGGTTTTAGGGGTAAATTCTTAAGAGACGAAGTGATACTCACCTGAGTATCATGAGATTCATCTTGTTGAGTTTTCTGCACTTTATTTTGAGAGGAAAGAGATATGAATGGTTCTCAGAAGGGAAATATAGGATCTTGTAAAGCTTTCCTTTTGAATTCTTGTCATGGATATAATTTGTCGTTACATTCGTTAGTTTTAAGCGGTTAGATTGTGTTGTAAGGGAACCCGGTTTTTTTCCTTTTCCATTTATGTAAAATGTTCTGTTTAAAATGGCACAATCATTTTCTATTCGAGATGTATAATAATAAAAGATACAGGAGACTGTATATTCTCCTATTTGATTTTTTTTTTACTTTTGTCTTGTTAAATTTCAACTTTTTCAGTAGAGAAAAAGCTTTTCAGGTATTACATAGAATTATGCTCCTACATCTGTAAATGTATTGCTTTCATCTTTCCTGTTACTCTGGCATGCTATCCCTAGTTAAATATGGATTATTTTGGGCCTTGTGAAACACATCGGTCTAGCAGCTTGTAGTACCAAATTCTAGCAACTATTTCCCCCAAATGAGTTTGTAAGGTTAACTTCTTAATTACTATTTTCATAGTATCAAATTTTGGAATTGTGTCCTCTCGAACTTCTATTCTTTAAAAGAAAAGTTTTCTCCATAAGCCTTTTAATGCTTCTTTAATAATTGATTGATATTTGATTGTTAACAAGGCACTGTTAACCCGGTTTTGCATTAAACAAGTTCACAATCTTTAAAAACTTACTTGATTCTTATTTTTTTCACCAACTTCTATTAATATATAGTGATAATTTAAGCTCTTACTCTAAATTGTTGCCTTGTTAAGTAGGAAACATATAATTTAGGAGGGAGTACTATAATTTATGTAAAACTCATTTATATATTACAATTAAATCTGTACCAATATCATGCAAAAGAAGCCCACTCCTAGTGAGTTTTATTTTTGTTTAAGTAGTGAATTACATTGCCATTCACGTTCCATGAACAAGAGCGTTTGGTACAAATTGTACCTTTTGAAAATCCAAAATTTATATTTATCTTGCTTCAAATTCAAATTATAAGGTTACAGCTGTAGTGAAGGAATCATAACTCGTATGCGTGATCTATCCATGCAATAGACTTTTAACATTCACATCTGGTAATGAGGCTTTGGATAGTTGTAGGTGGCATAATGTGACCCGTGTTCTAGATAGTTTCATTTATGACTAAAACTTATAAATAGAAAATAAAACTTACTTTTCTCATTTATCTAAGCATTTTTATGGAAGAATTCTGAATAGACAAACTTAGAAATGATCATGTCTGACATAGAGGGCAAGTACAGAAGGTGTAAATGCAAGTAGAGGATAAAATGCGAAAATATCGTTTGAGATGGGTTTGGCTATATTCTTGTTGCGACAATGCAATAATGAGAGGAAGACAAATGAGACTACTAAAACCTAAAATCATATGGATGGAAGTTGTCTCAAAAGACCTACCATTTCAGATTTAGGTAATAACAGAACATATTAGAAGCAAATGATCCGTAGAGAGGCTATCAACTAGTTAGGGTAAAAGTTTATTTATAGTTATACTTGCATTAGATTCAGTAGCCATCAGGAGTTTTTTTTAATGCTTAGAGACTTGTATGTTCTTACAAGGATAGTTTGACATCTAGAGAAACTCTTAGGGGTCGTTTGGGTGGAATACGATTTATACCGGTATAAATTGTGCCGGTATAAGTTATATTGGGATAGGTTATGCTGGGATTGTTGTTTATTCATTGTTTGGTATGTTGTATTAAGAATGACAATTGCATAATTTCTAAGAAGAAGGTATAAGTTATACCGGTGCTAATTACCCCACCTTCTATAAGGTATAAGTTATCCCGGTGTTAAAATTAACACCGGGATAACTTATACCTGGTTTGCTAACGAAACAGGGTATTAAGGTGGTATTAAATTTTTATACCACCCTTATACCTTCTTATACCTCATACCAAACGACCCCTTGAATACGGCTTATACCGGGATAAGTTATACTGGTATAAGTTATGCTGGGATAAGTTATGCTGGGATTAGTTATGCCGGGATTGTTTTTTATCCATTGTTTGGTATGTTGTATTAAATATGACAATTGCATAAATTGTAAGAAGAATGTATAAGTTATACCGGTGCTAATTACCCCACGCTCTATAACGTATAAGTTATCCCGGTGTTAATATTAATCCTGGGATAACTTATATTTGCTAACCAAACGAAGTATTAAGGTGGTATTAAATTTTTATACCACCACTATACCTTCTTATACCTCATACCAAACGACCCCTTATTGTGCTTCAATAGTCGAATGATTTAGTATTCGATGGAAGGACTTAAATAGAGCAGAATTGAGAAGGAGGAATCATATAGACTCAAACTTATTTGGGATTGAGGCAAGTTGATCGACTACCAAGAATTCTCAACAGATTTTGAAATGCTTAGGCATGTAATACCAAAATATTTTGAATTGTGTGAGATCATTAAATGAATAACAGTTGAGTGCTTTGCTCTAATTGACACTAGCACTACTGCAACTCACTTATACGTAGAGCCCCTATCAAGGCTATGAGAAGAGGAGAATATCTTTTATTATTGTGACGGAGTTGCTATAATGACTCAAAGATAACAAGATTATCAAACAATATATATTAGCAACATATGGTTATCAAGAGATTGTGAATTTAGTGTATTGTTTTTATATTATACAAGGCAATCTTATTGAAACTTCCACTGTTCCGCATAATCGAAGGGTATAAAATTACTCTAAGTATACAATAGAAAGCACTTCTCTACAATTATTTTTTTGCTATAAAAGATTCTTAACGACCGTTAAAATGCATAGATAGTGCTAGAATATCGACAATTGTCAGGATCATTCATTAAAATATCAAATAAGCGCTTTGCGTTTATTGATACCGTTGACAGTGATACTCGCTTTCCGTCATATCAACCCCTTCCAAGATGGGAAAAGTGTTCATTTCTTTCGACTTAGTTACTATAAAGTAGTTTCTTTTTATGAAGCTTAGTATAAAGAAAAATTAGGAACACTGTAACCAGTATAAGAAACCAGCTTATGCTTATCATGAGATTGTCTTAAAGGTTAATTTAGTTCTAACAGTGAGAGAATTTATGAGCTTTGTCTTAATACCACCTTCTGCAAGTTGAAGCCGGGTTAGGACTGAAGTTGAGACATCAACCCCTCTTTGATACTTTCCCCAACGATAATCAATTTTCTCAACTTCACAATGGTGCCATCTTACACTTCATTTTTTTCTCTTGGAGCTTTTACTTCTTTCAGAACTTGAGTAAAAGACTAGTGGATTACCTAATAACCCTTTTGGTTTCGCTTGACAACTTAAACTGATCCAACTGCCAAGACACTCATATTTCAGTCCTAGACTAACTCGTTAACTCGAGCATTTAAGTGTTAAAACTCACATGTGAATCTTACACAGAGGAGCTCAACTCTTGTAAGTTTGAAGTTCCTGACATAACCATTTGACACGAGTATGTCATTGAAACTTAAGAGCTTTTGATAACTCACTAGTCTGGGTGTCTGAGTTTATCCTTTTACCATTTTTCAATTGTTAGGTCAAGGATCGACCGGAAGTTAAGCAATATAATTAGCATTTAGCATAATATGCCTGTCATTATTGCATTATTGTGTTTGAAATTGCTCAATGATTTCCTGATTCCTAGTTTGTGCATCATGTATAGAAATAGTGATGGACCCGTCATGTTTGTATCTAGTGGCGGAGCCACCTTATGTTAAGGGGTGTCAATTGGCACCCCTTCTCCAGAAAATTACACTGCTTAGCTAGGAATTTCTTTTTGTTTTTATGCATTTATACTATATGTTGCTCCCCTTATTTTCTTCGTGTATTTTAGTTTTTTAATATTTTGACACCCCTTAATAAAATTTCCGACTTCGCCACTGATTGTACCTATGTTCTTCTGTACGGGATTTTTGTCAAAATAGTTTGAATTACTTGAAGAATCTTTTGACCCTTCATTCTCACACAATGAGTTGCTAGTTCTTAAAAGGCCGGCTTTGATTGTAATGTTAAGTTTTGTTATGCTGTATCTAGTGTGAATGTTCTCCTAGAACATTTTGAGGATCGATTTCTTTTGATAGCGTGTTGGATTGGCAGGTTTTCTTTCCTTTTATGTGGTACAAGGCCTTAGATCTTCTTTTACGTCGCTAACAAGAACAAATATATTCCTTGGTGATATAATTTTTGCTTTGTTTGAGGCAATTAGTTTTCTTCTTTGCACTCTTCCTTCTTATTATAAAATCTATCAGCTGACAGAAAAGGTAAAAGAATATAAGATGATTTCTTAGTGCTTCGTGTCTCTAGGGATTTTTATGGGTGATATCCACAAGTATCTTCTTGTTGGTCCCATATATACTACTGGTGAAGTTATCTTGTCGACTTGCTCCTTATTATTTAGCTGTCAGAAATAGCTCTCTATACAAATCTTAACTGTCACTATGCTATTTCCTTAATTAGATCTACCATTTACTTCCTCTTTGGATGTACCTGGTTGAAAACATTCTAATAAATATGTAATACCTATATAGTAGATTACATTATGACTATTATCAGATGCCTTTCACCATAGAAATTTTTAGAAACATCATTTTTGTTTATTGTGCGACGGGCCTCATCAATTTAT
The DNA here is from genome assembly GCA_005239495.1 of Nicotiana undulata. Lineage (NCBI taxonomy): Eukaryota > Viridiplantae > Streptophyta > Magnoliopsida > Solanales > Solanaceae > Nicotiana > Nicotiana undulata. Next base: position 86,558 of record ML266201.1, on the reverse strand, counting down.
ATTTTGTATTTCAGATAACTTTGCGGAAATAGCCTCTCTACTCCCTCGGGGTAGAGGTAAGGTCTGCGTACACACTACCCTCGCAGACCCCACTTATGGGATTTACTGGGTCGTCGTCGTCGTTGTTGTATTTCAGATAACTTTGGTTGTTTTTCCCCCATGTTCATATGCACCTTAACATCTCGAAAATTATGTGGTTCGAGTGGTCGTTCTGTTTTGGCATGCCACCTATTCGTTCCTTTTACCAGTAGCTCATTACTACTCTTAGAATCTATAACTGATTTAAAGAATACATGTCTTGCTGCCGTTCTTTCTGTTTACCAAGTGTCAGGGGTTACATAAAATCTTATTTAGATGCCAGATATTTATGGTGGTTTTTGTCATCTATTGAATTCATCCGTTTTCGGAATGCTTTTGAAAAACTTTCCTTTTCATACTTGACCCTTTCCTTGTAGATCTAAAAGAAAATGAGCACCGATCGGACATGCAATGGCTCCTTCTGGACTAAGGAGGAGGATAAAATCTTTGAGAATACCCTGGCGGTCTACTCTAGTGATGATGATCTATTGATGATGATGGCAGCAGCACTTCCTGGGAAATCACTCGAAGATATAAAAAATCACTATGAGGTATTAGTTGAGGATGTGAATGCGATTGAGTCTGGACTTGTTCCTTTACCTCGATATCGGGATATGCAAAGCCATTCCCGCAATAAAAGCAGATTACCAAAAGCAGATGCAGAACGGCGAAAAGGGGTTGCTTGGACAGAAGAGGAACACAAGTGCGTTTCCTGTACATTTCTTAAGGACAATATTAATCATCTGAATTGATGTTTACTGGATACTATAATCATGTCTTGCTAATTGATTGCATGACTTTCACTTTTTACTAGAAAGGATTTCAAAATTTCCTTACATTTCTCAAGGACCATGTCGGTGTGCTTCTAATCATCTAAATGGGTGATTATTGCATTTCTATAGTTATGTCCTGCTTGATAGCTTATTGAATTTCTTATTTTCCCTGAAAAGAATTTCAAAGTTGCCTCCAGGACATGTATGTCTGCTACAAAATGCTTGTTTCTTGTTTGTGTTTGTTGAGCTTAACTTTTTGCATCAATAATTAACAAAAGAACCATGAGCTATCTGTAACTTTAGTGAAAGCTACCTATGAAAAAAAAGAGAAAATGGTAAAATATTTATTTGTTGTGGGGGAAAAATGAAATAAACATAATTTTTCGTAAAAGATAAACGCTTTGTCTTTATCTTTTTTTGTTTTTTTTGTTTTTTTTGTTTTGGAATTCATTCATTTTCTTGTTTTAAGGTTTTCCCCTATGAGATTTCTTTATAAAGTACTTATTTTTCATTTCGAGTGTTTATCTCTTTTTAAAAATAAGTAAATTTGTTATCCTTTTCTTCGACGAGTGGAGTACTACTCCATATAGATCTTGCAACACAAGTTGCACCGTTGTATATGTATTTGGTGCTTATAACCAGATGAATGCCTTACTGCAGATGGACAAGCTAATGAACACATCATAAAGGTGTCAGTCTGCCTCTGGCTTATGCTGGAAATACTTGAGGAATTTGTTGCTTGACAAACAGTGATGTGAAAAATACATGTATTTAACCCAATTAGACTAAATCTTTTAATTAGTAAAAATCGATTTTTGGTAGTCTATTCAATGTGCTAATACTTTCTTAGCACCTCTTGAATTTTGAATATCTCGTAAGAGTAGCACGCTGCAAACACATTACATGATCCATGGAAATAGTGTTGGGCAAAAACATGTTTTGGAATAGTGTTCTAGTTTGTGTTTTCTTTTCTTCTCTTTGTTTTTTTGAAAAAAAATATTCTTTGGGTGCTTGGGCTTTAATCAGAAAGAATTTACTGGACCCTAGTTTTCCTCAATGCAGTAACTAAGTTGCCAACCTCCTCCTCCTCCCCCCCCCCCCCCCCCCCCCGGCTTCTTCCCATAGCTAAAAGCACCGTTACTAAGAATATGTTGGAAAATATTGGTCTATTTGATTATTGGTATAAAGTATTTTTATGGACATGTCTTGTTTGTTATTCTTCTTGTTTTCTTATCTTTATCTTTTTGCTTTTTGAGTAAGAGATCACTTTTAAGACATCACTCCTAAGAATAGCCTATTTCAATTTTGTAAAGCCAAATGACAGATGTAGTTGAAGTGAGTGCATATAGACGGGGCGAAAGCAAGTGGACAGGGAAAATTAAGCAAATGTTGAAATCATATATCCTACGGATGACATTTGTTATCCCCTGATTCTAGTTCCCCTGCTCTTTCTCGGTCAAAAGAAAAAAAAACGATTGTGATTTTATTTTGGGGTGGGCAGTAGGGAGAGAGATGTTGTTAGTTTTGATTATTGTTATCTATGATGTTATACAGTGCATGCAGATGGCAGTAAGTATGCCTATGGAATCATTACCTATTCTTCACTGGAATTTATAAGATGTATTGCGCTTTTTGCTGATTGAAAGAATGTTCAACTTTTAAGACTGTCTTGCGATTTTGTTTTCTGGATAAATGCAAAGCGGGTAACTTCTTTCTCTCTTTCCTGCTATAGGTTGTTTCTTAAGGGGTTAGATAAATATGGAAAGGGCGATTGGAAAAGTATATCCAGGCACTGTGTGCTATCTAGAACACCACAACAGGTGGCTAGCCATGCCCAAAAGTTTTTCAATCGCCGCGAAGGCGTCAACAAAGAGAGGAGAAGAGCAAGCATTCACGACATAACTAGTGTGGATACTGAAACTGCTGGAACTTCCCAAGTACCAAACCCAGAGAACATGGTTGCACCTGCTGGAGGAGGATCACTAGTGGCTGCAAGCACTAACAATATGATTGGAGCTGTGGACAGCGGGTTGGTATCGACTGGTGTTGGCACGTTTACCTCCTCAATTTCTGCCATAGAAAATGAGAGCGTGTTGCCCCAAGAAATCACAATTGCTGAGCCGGTGATAGCAGTTTCTGGAGGAGAGTCCTCAGGCCCTGGTGCTGCATTTGCCAATGAAGTGAATCGTCTGTACCATGATGTGAATGATGACTTCATATTAGGTATAGATGACCTAATCATGGAGCAGGAGGGCACTTATGAAGATGGGATTCAGGTTGACACTGAAAGATCCCTATTGCCCAGCCAACAACCATCTACTGCTGCTGGCAATGAAATCTACGGTCACCCTGTCACTAGAATTGGGAGTGAACTAGAAGCGTTAATCACTGAGCATATGGTCGAAGACAATGAAATCAGTTCTATTTTTGACGTTGGAAAAACACCATCATCTCATGCAATGCTGTCCAGTGCTGCTCACAGTGGAATGTCCAGTTATACAGTTGCTGCTCACAGTGGAATGTCCAGTTATACCGTTGCTGCTCACAGTGGAATGTCCAGTTATACAGTTGGTAGCTTCGGTTCTAACAATGCACCTGAGAACAGGGTGGCTGCTCCGGGGGGAGGTTTAACTATTGACTCTCAGCAATTACCTTCCATTGCGTCCATATCTAACTTTGGTGTTGGAGTATGCTCCAATTTAAACTCCAGTATCTGTGATGAAGGCATCTTTTATCTGGGTGACCTGTTCCCAGATATCTGAGTTGGTTTAGTGGGAAAGAGGCTGTTAATGTTGATACTATTATTGGTTTTTTGAAGACTTATTCCATTAGACTAAAACGAGGGTGATATTGTCTAGCATATATACTGTGGACTGCGCTAGTGTTTCCTCTTGAATTTCCAATGACTTGTTTATCTCCAATTCTATTAGGAGTATCAATTCTACTAGTATTTCTTTTTCGCCAAAAGCAACCTCTTACGAGCTAAAGCTCACTGACTCAATGATTACCTAGTTTATTGTAGTATTCTCATAAAATTGTTATGCTGGAGATTTGAACTTTTGAAAGGCTCCATTGAAATGGCCACGACTACCTTAGGACCATAAAACAAATCTAATGCCACCTCAGGGGTATGGTGATTTATTGAGAATCGTTCGTTCTTAACCAGAGGTCTAACTTGTAGCTGAAAATGGAGAAATTTTCGATAGAAACGCTTAACCCCTTAGTAGCTTATCAGACACATCAGGATTGACATATCCAAGTTAGCATTCCGCTCTTCATCTAATTCCCCAACGACGCTTCTGCAAAAATGAAACAGAACCTATTAGAGCATAAAGGAATCCTTGTTTTTGGACCTTAAATAAGAAGTGGCAGCAAACATTACACATACATATTGTCCCCCCTTATGATATAAAGATCCAACACAATTTGCTGCATACCTTCCTGCACATTAAAGCTTAGGATTAGTGTAGATGTGTAATTTTTGACCCTCCCCAAATTTTATACATTTTAGCGTCTAAATATTTAGTTTAGGTCTAGTATCTCTATTGTAACTAGTTTTGACACTTTTATTTAATTTTATCACAAAACGAAAGTTACAAAAATATTTTCACTTTGTTTTCAAGAATATCAGTATTTTTTATAGTAATATTATTTGAATTTTTGCGATCATTTTAATTTAATCCTATTTTTATCTTTTAGCATAATTTTGAAAAAATACCAAAAATAATTTTGCAATATAATATTACTTATTTTAATTAATTAGAATTAGTTCTATATTTTACATTATAAATTTTATATATCATTTAGGAAGGAAGAGTGAATTTTGGGTTGGTTTATTCCATTTTAGTCTTTGGCCCAACATTAAAGCCCAAAAACCTAACCCAAAACACACCTTAAGAAGACAACACCCATCAGACCTTAGAAATCCTCCCTACACCACAGATCAACCGCCAACCTCCCTACTCTTCACTGCCGCCGCCGGCCAGAAGAGACCATCTTCCACCGGTAGCAGCCGTCACGCCCAAACCCCTAAGAGAAGAAGAGAGCCGCCTGCCCCTACACTCCTCTCCAAGTCACGTGGCTGCCTATTCTCCTCCTTCCTCTGTCTCTCTCCGCCGCTTCACGCCGCCGTTGACGGCCAAAACCCCATCTCCGCCGGCGACAATATCCCTCTTCAACTCACTGATACCGTCCTCCCCCCGTCGTCTCACCACCCAGAACTCGCCGGAGAACAGAGCAGAAACAGAGAGGAGCGAACAGAGCAAAAATTAAGAAATGGGGTTATTTTTACTTCCTTCATTACTATGGTCTATGAACTCCATCACAAACCCACTGCAAATCCAATATTAAACCATCGAATAAAATTGACGTGAGGTTCAATCCGTCGAGTTAGTTAAGCAAAGTTGTGTTTTTTAGGGGTTCCATTCAATCGAGAGCTTTGGTTGAGGTGCTATTTGAGATCCTTTGTTTCGGCAGTCCAGTCCAACGTTGTAGATTCGAAGACCAAAGTTTTCATCTAAGGTCGATCTCTATTTTATTCTCTTATCTTTAGGATATTTGGATGAATTAATTGCTATGGTGAATGTTTGTTGTTGGATGCTATGATTTTGAACTCATCATTTCTTTCCCCTCTTAATCAACACTTAGCTCTTTTTTGGCCTTGTTATCAGTTTTATTGATGCTTAAATCTAATTCTGAATGTGGATATGTAAGACGTTAATTTAGAACATTAATTGAAAGTATTAATAATTCAAAATTGCATTGGGTTCTTGTATTTGGGTTTAATAGTTCTGGAAGACTTTGATCTACTGGATAAACGTGAATTGATAGGGTTCATATACAATTTGGGTTTGGATACAAAAGATGACATAAAATAAAATAAAAAGATTAGGCTTAATTTTTTTTTTTCATGCTTTCATTTTAATTTTGTATTATTGTCGCTAGTACCATGTTTACGCCGACCATACCCGGCTAGGCAAACCTTTAGGACTTTCGTGTTTTAATTTCTTTTGAGGCGAGAGGTTGCCTCCTTAGTTAAATTTATCCGGGGAATGCCCCGAAGAATTTGTATATATTTTATCCGGGGTATACCCCGTAATATCATGTATTTGGAGGCCGTGACGAACCTGTGGAACAGTATAGTATATATTAGTATTTAGGATTTTACCTTATTTTTTTATTTTCTTTTATTAGGTGGGGATAACCTCGAGTCTCTTGTGTGTTTATTTATCTTTTTCGTGTCTTTACCTCAATTTGAATATCTTAAAAGCCAACTGATCATGTATGCAACCGTACTTGTTACGGGACTCAAGGAATGCCTAACACCTTCTCCCCGAGTCAAATGAACTCCCTTACCTGAATCTCTGGTGCAAACCGGTTTAAGAGTCAAATGTGTTTTGAAGGTAATTGTTATTTTCAAAAAATGGTGACTTGGCACACCGAAATCAAATGCCAGGTGGCGACTCTGAGTAAATCCTTTAAAACACAAATCTTTGTCACTTTCAAGATTGAAAAACCCTTTCGAGCTTTACAAAATCTTTTTATTAATTTTTAAGAGGGTTTAGTGAAGATTTGTTTAAAAAAAAAGGGGTGTGACATCTCTGGTGACTCCGCTGGGGACTTGCAGGTTCGAGCTAGTATTTGATCTTGTTGGCTTTAGGATATTCGGTTGAGGTATTTATGTGTTTTATTTGCTTTGTTGGATTTTCTTTTTGTTTATGTCATTTTATTATTTTTGTTGTTATTTGTTTACAGTTTTTCCTTTATGTGTTACTGGTTTATAATTGTCATCATGTGCATAACCATGAGTCTTCTTTCTGCAACAAGTCTCGTAGTACGCGTCGCGTACACAAACTCTTTGTTGAGTCACCCTTATTTTAGGAGGGGAGCCGTCAGACGTATGGAGTGGGTGGAAAGCTTAAGCAGCCACCATCGACCATACGCTTCCACGAATTGCCTTGTTAGTGAACCCCAAACGTAGGTCCGCTTTTAGGTCATTCTTATTTGCATCATGTCATTTAGACCTAGTAGGACCCGGTCCCAGGTACCGTGTTCCTTTGTAGGAAAACTGTTCAAATTGTGTCAAATGGGCCCGTTGGCCCAAAGTGACATTCAACCCTCCTGTGTGCTTAATGTTGCATCTTTGAGGGTAGAAAGGTCATTTGGCGGACTGATGTTTGAGAAAGAAGGGTGGAAAATGAAGTAAGCAGGGCCCAGTTATATTTTTCTTTCACAACATTTTCAAGAAAAAGATCCAAAAAAAAATGAAATGAAAAACCCAAAAAGTTTTTACACTCTCCCATAATTTTCCAAAAAAAGAAAAAAAAATTCCAAAAGATTTTACACTTTCCCGTAATTGTTCAAAAATCCAAAAAGATTTTACACTTTCCCATAATTTTCCAAAAAAAAAAGAGACAAAATTCAAAAGACAAAATATGTTTCTTCCAAATCAATGTTTTTTTAAAATTCTCTTATGTATCCAATCTGCCCGAACTACACAAACCTGATTCTCGTCTTTCAGGGCGGGATACGTAGGCAGCCCACATAGGGTTCGATATTCTTAGTGAGTCTTAGGTTCTTGGCTTCGCGGGGTCGTAACCAAATCTTGCATGTTTAGCCACATTTGGTCACATAGGTTATTTTCTCAAACTGACTTGTTATCCAATGTCTTAGAGCCCTAAGTCTACAACAAGGTGTCCTCTCAGCTTTAAGGTCCATTCCTGTTGAATTTTCATGTCTAGCCACTTCTGGCCACATCGGCCATTCTTGCAAAAAAGGGGCTATTTTCACAAAAGTGGTTCAATGACCCATGTTTTTATTATTTTGAGTCCACAACTAATTGTCCCATTAACTTAAGGTTCGTCCTTTTTGAGTTTGTGTCTTTAGCCACTTCTGGTCACATCAACCATTTTTTGCAAAATGGGTCACTTTTGCAAAGTATTTTCTAAGGCCATTATTGTTGGGAGTTTTGAAGTCATATAAACCTTAGTGAAGATTTTTCATGCCTTTGAGGTCACCTTTGTTGAGCATGCACTAGTAGCCACCTTTGATCACGTACGTCATTTTGCAAAAATAGCCTAATCATGCCTTGCATATGTCTAGTAGAAGATGTCGTGGCATCGCATAGTTTCTTGAGTAACTAACTCCCTTTGGTCTTATTTTTCTTATTCAGGCATGGATCCATTTACCAGAGCTCGAGCATGACAGATACCCCAGGACCATCGTATTTGGGAGCTTCCTTGAAGAGATATTTTTTAAATATATTTTTGAGTCTATTTTATGTTGTCTTTTAATTTTTAATCTTGTACAGTAATATCGAGTCTGTCAGTCTAGTTAATATTGTCGAGTCTTTTGTTATAGTACTTCATGTCTTGTATTTGAAAAACCAAAAATAAATTATAAATGAAAAATTCAAAAAGATTCTTGTTTTTTTAGTTTGTTTTATCTATCGCTTTTCAAGAACTACGCTTGGTCTGATTCATGTAGAACATGATACGTAGGCAACCTACATAGGGTTCAATCAAATTATTTTCTTAAAACTTAAAAAAAATGAAAAAAGAAAAGAAAAAAAAGGGAAAATGAAGTTGAGGGACGTGAGGGGTGATAGAAAGAAAACGATGATAATTTGAAAGAAAAGAGAGGACGGAAAATGAACAAGCCAAGAAGTGCTAGAAAGAAAGAAAAGAGAAAATTGAAATGAACAAAATCGGGATGATGCCAAATGACCTCGTGACCCTCGAAGTCATTTTAGAACCGTTAATTGTTGCTAGGTACATTGCACGCAATGTGATATTTCTATCTGATAAATGCCATAACGCTAACATGTTGGCTTTGTTTTGCTTCTCTTTGGTACTTTAATTGTTATCATCATGGTTAGTTTGTGGCATTCTAGCGAGTCATCCGTACAACACAAGGTCAAAGAGAAAGGTAACCATGTCTAGTAAAGACTGGGACACGGGTGTTGTCAATCCGCCTAAGGATATTGTTGAATCGGAATTTGGGTTGAAGAAAGAGGTTCTAAGGTTGAAAGGACAGATGGACGAAATATACCAAGCCTGGATTAGTGGGTATCCTCCACCATTGTATCCCACTAACTACTCTGAAAGCCTTGTCACCATTCCGCCATTGTCACAAATCCAAATTCTTACTGCTGCTGATATCTCCCCACAACTTTTTCACACTTCACCTCCCAAAACCACCTCAAAGGAGTCAATGAGTCACTTGGTGGAGACAATTTGATTGAAGTTAGTGAAGGTCCCAGTAATTGTGATGTGCAACTCAATGGCTAAAATGTCTAGCTTGGTAATTGGAAAGACGCTCCTTTCTTGGCTAGCCAGGGAGGAGTTTTGGTGGTTTATTTTGTTGTCATTTCTATTGTTCGGGTTATTTCAGGGTTGTAATTCGGATATTGTCTTGTGAATCAAACCCTTCTTCTTCTTATTTTGCCTAGTTCATGTTGTTGTAGTAACTCGTCTAGTGTTATCTAGGATTTTTCTAGGGTTGTAACCCACGTATATTTTGCTTGTTTTGTTCAAACCCTTTTCATCGTCTGTCTAATGCAATCTCCTGGTTTCTGTTAGTTCTAGTCAGTTTTGTTTAGGTCACTTTTCCTTTTATAGTTATTTTCATGCTGGCTCTAGTGACATGACATGCACACATAATTCTCAGACTGGTCTTGAAAGTTAGTTTAACCATGAATCAATGAAACACAATTTTGAGTATGATAAAAAGATGTATTTGAGGAAATAAGTAAAGATTCACACATTCTGAGATAACCTGAAGCTTGAATTGAGTGAAACTGAGGCAGTTAGTCTGGGAAATCAAGAGGTTGATGAGAGCATACAATAAGGGAATGTTTCTCAAGCAGTTTGAGGTAAATCAGTCAGTGCTGAAATGCATTCTTCCACATCCAGATAAGGTTAAGTCAAGTCTGCTTCGAACTAGAAAGGGTTATTTATTGGAACAAAGGTATTGACCACTGACACTTTCTGTTTGTGTTGATGCCATCAATAGATACAATGTAAGATTTCATTTCTTATCTTCAATTGCATGTTTGTACTTGGCATTTTTAAAGTTTGGTATGACGAAGGCATTTTATTCTGCTATCCAAACACTTTTATCTTTTGTTACCCCTTTTGAGCCATAATTTGTTTTGTTTCATACCCCTCTTTTGGAATCAGAAGTAGAGTTAGGAACTATAAAAGAAAAAGAAAAAGAGAAAAAGAAGAAAAAGAAGGAAAAGAAAAAAAAAAGAAAAAGAAAGGAAAAGAAAAAAAATGAGAAAAGAAAAAAAGAGAAAAAAAATGAAAAAAGAGAGAAAAAAAAAGAAAGATGAAAAAAGTCAGGTCAGATTTGAACTACGTTCGACCTGATTCCTTTTAAGGATACGTAGGCAGCCTTACTCTAAGGTTCGGTCTCACTAAAACAAAAATCCAAAAAAAATCAAAAATCCAAAAAAAAAAAATCAAAAAGAATTCCCCAGACCAAGAAACTGGGCAGAAGTTTTAATTTTGGGCCAAAAGATCTGATTCCAAAAGTTGTAATTTTTAACCCTTTCATCTTAAATTATTTTTAGCCTTCATGCCACTCTTTCTTTCCAACCCTGTCCAAAAGCCTACATTAGGTCCAAAGAAAGACCTTCTGATCAATCTTTGAGGATGCCAAGTCGAGTGTGGTGACAATATGATCTTCCTGCATCATTGGCAATACCTTATTCTCAGCACAAAGAGAGAAAATGATAAAATGAGAGTCTTATCGGTGAAAACCCTCATGGGCACCGTAAGGCGACGATGAGCTGAAAAAGAAAGAGCAAAATGAGCGGGGCTTGATGGTGAAAACCCTTCAGGGCACTACAAGTCGACTGAGGATTATGGTCAAATAGGGCAATTGGAGCACTGAAGCCCAGTTTCATAACTTAGAAGCATAACAAGAGTTGAAGAATAGATTCGCTTGAGAGATCAGGCCGCTTAATCCAAAATGCATGTCATGGTCAGTGGAGACGACATTCAAATCATATTAGTTCCTACTTTGTTATTTTTCTAGGTAAAAGTTTTTTCTTGTTAGATACCATCTCTTCTCGTTTCTCTCCTTATTGTTTTGATCCTCTTGTTTTGTTTGAGTCCCTTTTGAGTCTCTTTTGTCGAAACAAGTGAGAAATGACTTCAAAATCTGCTACCAGCTTTTTAATCACACAAAGCCGAGTCTGGCAAGCACATCAAATAGCATAAGACAGACGAGAATAATGTGTGCACTGAGTTAGTGATAATAGATGTTCTTTGGAATTGATGCAAAATGCAAAGATTTGGTGAATGTTAGAACACGAGTGCAATGCATCGGGCATAAGGTATTGGACTTGAACAAATCAGGAATATTTCTTGTGATAGGGTTGTCTGAAAAGCGGTCTGCCGATAACAGGCATTTTCTTCCAAGTTGAAGTCCAAGTTGATCGTGACAAGTGCAAGAGAAATCGCCCTCGCAGTCAAGGCCGCAAACTAACCACCACATTTTAAACTCACAAGTTTTCTTTGTTTGAAACAGGAACAAAGCAGTGCAAGCAAGTTGGTTTAAAAACAAAAGAAAAGAAAAAAAAAGAGAAAAAAAAGAGAAGAGTCGACAAAGGGAAGTTTCTCAAATCTTTGCATTCATCTGTCTTGCTAATGTGCATAAAAGTTTCCGTTGCTCTTCAGATTTTTCCTCCTAGGATAAAAGTCCTAATCTGATGGATTCTCCTTCCAATAAAAATCTTAGTTTGATGAATCTTTCTCCTAAGATAACTAACAAAAAGACCTAGTCTGATGAATTTTCTCCTAAGATAGAAGACCTAGTCTGATGAACCTTCTCATAGGATCAAAATCTTAGTCTGATGAATCTTTCTCCTAAGATAACAAAAAATACCTAGTCTGATGAATTTTCTCCTAGGATCGAAATCTTAGTCTGATGAATCTTTCTCCTAAGATAGAAGACCTAGTCTGATGAACTTTCTCCTAGGATCAAATCTTAGTCTGATGAATCTTTCTCCTAATATAACAAAAAGACCTAGTCTGATGAATTTTCTCCTAGGATAGAAATCTTAGTCTGATGAATCTTTCTCCTAAGATAGAAGACCTAGTCTGATGAACTTTCTCCTAGGATCAAAATCTTAGTCTGATGAATCTTTCTCCTAAGATAGAAGACCTAGTCTGATGAACTTTCTCCTAGGATCAAAATCTTAGTCTGATGAATCTTTCTCCTAAGATAACAAAAAAAAAAACCTAGTCTGATGAATTTTCTCCTAGGATAATAATTGAAACAAAAAGGGAAGTTTGGATTTAAAACCAGTCGAGTCTTTAGTTTTACTCTCATCATTGCATCAATAGCATGTGTGATTTAAGATTTTGCTAACAACTCACAAATCTCCCAAGTGCAAACTGGGGCAGAAAATTTTGTTTGTTTTGTTGTTTTGATTGCAGGCGCCCACCTGGAGAACGAGGGAGGTCATTTCAAAATTCAATTCACGTTAAAAGTAGCAGAAGCTCGCGGCAAGAATGCGAGTCGACAGTAGATGACCAACAGAAGTAGTCGTAATCCAGAATAAAAGAAGAAAAAAGAAAAGAAAAAAATNACTCATAGCTGCCCGGGTTAGTTAGTTTTTTTTTTTTTTTTTTTTTTTGATGTAATAACAGGGCCGCGGACCGGAACCTCGACGGAACGACACCTTATCGGCTTCCCACCTCGGTATACTCCATCACTCTTCCTATTTCTGAACTACACGTGGCCTGATTCCTTTATAGCCAAGGATATGTAGGCAGCTCAGACACCAGGGCTCGGTCACATTCTCCTTTCTTTTAGTTTTTAGGTCTCTCTAAATAAGGGTCGGGTCAAAAAACCTGTCTACTCGTTCTTTGTCTGAAAACTCTTCGTGTTTTCAGTCAAAGAGGGGCAGCTGTAGACGTGTAATTTTTTACCCTCCCCAAATTTTATACATTTTAGTGTCTAAATATTTAGTTTAGGTCTAGTATCTCTATTTTAACTAGTTTTGACACTTTTATTTAATTTTATCACAAAACGAAAATTACAAAAATATTTTTACTTTGTTTTCAAGAATATCAGTATTTTTTATAGTAATATTATTTGAATGTTTGCGATGATTTTAATTTAATCCTATTTTTATCTTTAGCATAATCTTGAAAAAATACCAAAAATAGTTTTGCAATATAATATTACTTATTTTAATTAATTAGAATTAGTTCTATATTTTACATTATAAATTTTATATATCATTTAGGAAGGAAGAGTGAATTTTGGGTTGGTTTATTCCATTTTAGTCTTTGGCCCAACATTAAAGCCCAAAAACCTAACCCAAAACACACCTTAAGAAGACAACACCCATCAGACCTTAGAAATCCTCCCTACACCACAGATCAACCGCCAACCTCCCTACTCTTCACTGCCGCCGCCGGCCAGAAGAGACCATCTTCCACCGATAGCAGCCGTCACGCCCAAACCCCTAAGAGAAGAAGAGAGCCGCCAGCCCCTACACTCCTCTCCAAGTCACGTGGCCGCCTATTCTCCTCCTTCCTCTGTCTCTCTACGCCGCTTCACGCCGCCGTTGACGGCCAAAACCCCATCTCCGCCGGCGACAATATCCCTCTTCAACTCACTGCTACCGTCCTCCCCCCGTCGTCTCACCACCTAGAACTCGCCGGAGAACAGAGCAGAAACAGAGAGGAGCGAACAGAGCAAAAATTAAGAAATGGGGTTATTTTTACTTCCTTCATTACTATGGTCTATGAACTCCATCACAAACCCACTGCAAATCCAATATTAAACCATCGAATAAAATTGACGTGAGGTTCAATCCGTCGAGTTAGTTAAGCGAAGTTGTGGTTTTTAGGGGTTCCATTCAATCGAGAGCTTTGGTTGAGGTGCTATTTGAGATCCTTTGTTTCGGCAGTCCAGTCCAACGTTATAGATTCGAAGAACAAAGTTTTCATCTAAGGTCGATCTCTATTTTATTCTCTTATCTTTAGGATATTTGGATGAATTAATTGCTATGGTGAATGTTTGTTGTTGGATGCTATGATTTTGAACTCATCATTTCTTTCCCCTCTTAATCAACACTTAGCTCTTTTTTGGCCTTGTTATCAGTTTTATTGATGCTTAAATCTAATTCTGAATGTGGATATGTAAGACGTTAATTTAGAACATTAATTGAAAGTATTAATAATTCAAAATAGCATTGGGTTCTTGTATTTGAGTTTAATAGTTCTGAAAGACTTTGAGCTACTGGATAAACGTGAATTGATAGGGTTCATATACAATTTGGGTTTGGATACAAAAGATGACATAAAATAAAATAAAAAGATTAGGTTTAATTTTTTTTTCATGCTTTCATTTTAATTTTGTATTATTATCGCTAGTACCATGTTTACGCCGACTACACCCGGGTAGGCAAACCTTTAGGACTTTCGTGTTTTAATTTCTTTTGAGGCGAGAGGTAGCCCCCTTAGTTAAATTTATCCGGGGTATGCCCCGTAGTATCATGTATTTGGAGGCCGTGACGAACCTGTGGAACAGTATAGTACATATTAGTATTTAGGATTTTACCTTTTTTTTTCTTTTCTTAGGTGGGGACGATCTCGAGTCTCTTGTGTGTTTATTTATCTTTTTCGTGTGTTTACCTCAATTTGAATATCTTAAAAGCCAACTTGATCATGTACGCAACCGTACTTGTTACGGGACTCAGGGAATGCCTAACAACTTCTCCCGGAGTCAAATGAACTCCCTTACCCAATCTCTGGTGCAAACTGGTTTAAGAGTCAAATGTGTTTTGAAGGTAATTGTTATTTTAAAAAAATGGTGACCTGGCACACTGAAACCAAATGCCAGGTGGCGACTCTGATTAAATCCTTTAAAACACAAATCTTTGTCACTTTCAAGATTGAAAAACCTTTTCGAGCTTTACAAAATCTTTTTATTAATTTTTAAGAGGGTTCAGTGAAGATTTGTTTTTAAAAAAAAAAAAGGGGTGTGACAATTAGTACTACTCAACACAGCAAGGACAATCATGGTAAATAAACCACAACATAATTGGAAAAGGAAGGAAAGGGAATCTATTTTCTTGCTTATAAGCATGGAGAAAAAGGAATTTGAGTGCGAAAGCAGCCAGTGTAGTATGAATCTCCTATTAGCAAACACAATTTCAATCGTATCAGGTGCATGTTGCTTTGTACTTTTTTGGCAATTTTTTATGAGACAACTACCTACTTAGATAGAAGTAGAACCTGAAGATAATTTTCAAGCATTCAATATGAAGGTACTCCTAGCAACAAACTAGAACACCATGTAATGACTGAACAAATTCTTGCAAAGATCAATCAGCTGGAAAGAGACTCCATATTCGAGGGAATAGCAAGCAATAAAGGGCAGTCCGGTCCACTAAGCTCCCGTTATGCGCGGGGTACGAGGAAGGACCGGACCAAAAAAGTCTATTGTGCGCATATAATTCCACATAGATCCAGAACATTGTTCAAAGGTAATTTTTATTAGCAACTGAACATCACTATTAACAAATGCTTAGACATGATTGATACATTCTTACATGGGATTAAACGTACCTTTGTTGAATATACTCTTTCATAGGATTCATCAAGAATCAAGTTTGTGGCCTGATCGAATCCTCTCAAAACTCCCTCAAAAGAACCAATTACTCAGCAAAATAAAGGGTCTCCGGTCAAAGAGGGTTGGCAACAGAGGCGGACCTATACTATACATAGAGGTATCACTGGCACCCGTAAAGTTCGACAAGAATTTTATGTATACATGTACATATCTTTAGAGAATAGCGAAATATTAGTAGTTGGACACCCTATATACAAAGCAGATCTTGGTTGAATCCAAAACTACACCCTCGACCTTCAAATCCTAAGTCCGCCTCTCGACTCGGCAGCATAAGCAAAAATATGTCTCACCACAATATTCCGCCCCTATTTGTGATAACTGGATGGCTTCTGGAAACTCCAAAAGAAAGAAAACAAAGAGTGTTATTCCTAAAAATATGAGCTGATCTCATAAAGCAAGACAGAGAAATTAAATACAAGGATAACATACGATCAACAAGAAACTCGAGCCCAGGTCCACTTGATGACATGTTGCAGAGTTAGTAGAAACTTGGTAGTCAGCTTCTACCATCAAAGAAAGTGAACTAGTTAAAATACTTTTAAGCAACATTCGTATGAACTAATCAATCTAATAAATACTAAGAGCTATATATCTGGAATTAAACAAAATCAATTTTTTTTTTTAAAAAATGGAAGCCTTGTTATATATAGTGCTCATTACTCAAAATATACATAATATCAATGGATAGTTTTATAGAATTACCTGAAAATAGCAGACTTTTAGGGGGTTCCGGGAATGGCTATTAGGGCTTCTTTTTTTTCTCGGACGAAAGAGAACCACGAAGCTGTGAAGAAATGGGAGGTTGAATGTAGGTCACCTGTGCTAAAAATCAAACGAAATTAGCTGACATTACTTCATTCGCCGTCGAAAATGACGGAATACATCGGAGGGGACGGCGAAGGGTTCTGATCAAGACTGTAAGCCAATAAAATGAGCGGATAGTGTGTTCGTATTATTGTCTGCATTTCTAACGCAAGGAATACATTTGCATGCACAAGTCCTACTTGAATTGCAGTTTATAGGTCCATTTAGCAAATGCAATTGCTAAATGCGTCTTATAAGTCTCATTTAGGGATGAGAATTTTGGCGGGGTAGGGCAGGGAAAACTCCTAATAGGGCAGGGCAGGAGACATTTAAATGGGGCGGGACAGGGCAAAATCTTGTTTAAAAAAAAAATGGAAACCTTGTTATATATAGTGCTCATTACTCAAAATGATACATAATATCAATGGATTATTTTATATAAAGTAAATAAAAGACTTTGAGGGGGTTCCAGGAATGGCGATTAGAGCTTTTTTTTCTCGGACGAAAGAGAACCACGAAGCTGTGAAAGAATTGGAGATTGAATGTAGATCACTTATGCTAAATATCAAACGAAATTAGCCGACACTACTTCATTCGCCCTCGAAAATGGAGGAATACATCGGAGGGGGCGGTGAAGGATTCTGATCAAGACTGTAAGCCAAAAAAATGAGCGGATAGTGTGTTCGTATTACCAGCTGCATTTTTAACGCAATGAATACATTTGCATGCACAAACCCCACTTGAATTGCGTTTTATAGGTCCATTTAGCAAATGAAATTGCTAAATGCGTCTTATAAGTCTCATTTAGGGATGGCAATTAGGGTGGGGTAGGGCTGGGCGAGGCAGGGCAAACTGCTAAAAGGGCAGGGCAGCGCAGGGAGACAATACTTATTGAGTAGACATTCAAGGGGGAGTGTTATGAATAGAATTGAAATTAGAGCGAATGTCTATCTTTTAGAGAGTTTGTTACTTTTTGGCTAAGCCATGTTTCCCCTATAAATAGAGGGGTCTTACCCCATCATCCCAAAATTCAATAAGATTACCTCTCTCTTTTCCTTGCACTATTATTCTTTTCCTTATTGTTTTATTTCACGTTATCATCACGAGACTCTACCGTCTCAAGAAGCTCTTTGAGATGATTATGTATAATTTTTCTCCTCTTTTAATTATGACTATATTATGAAAAGAAATTTCGTTGCCCTTGAAATTTCAGGCAAGAACTATATGACATGGGTGTTGGATGCTGAAATCCATTTAGATGCAATGGGTCTTGGAGACGTCATTGTAACGACCCGGCCGATCTTTTCGAGTGTTATAACTCCGTTTCCCCCATTTATGCTATATTATGATATACTGGGTTAGTTGGTTCGGGTTCGAAGTGGTATCAGAGTGAGTTGAGATACTTAGTCTCTTATTTAGAAACTTAAGTTAGAAAAGTCAACTGGATGTTAACTTGTATGTAAACGATCTCGAATTCGAATGTTGATGATTCCATTAGCTCCATTAGGTGATTTTGGACTTAGGAGCGCGTCCGAAATGTGATTTGGAGGTCAGTAGTGGAATTAGGCTTGAATTGGCGAAAGTTGGAAATTTGGCAATTTTGGTCGGCGGTAGAAAATTTGATATCGGGGTCAGAATGGATTTTCAGAAGTTGGAGTAGGTTCGTGGTGTCATTTGTGACGTGTGTGCAAAATTTGAGGTCATTCGGACGTGGTTTGGTAGGTTTCAGCGTTGTTTGCGGAATTTGGAATTTTAGAAGTTCTTAGGTTTGAATCCGGGGGTAATTTGGTATTTTGGTGTTGTTTTGGGTGATTCAAAGGTTCGAAAAAATTTGTATGGGGTTATATGAATTGTTGGCATGTTTGGTTGAGGTTACGAGGGCCTCGGGTGTATTTCGGGTGGTTAACGGATCAAGTTTGAAGTTTGGAGAATTGCTGAAGTTAGCCTGTTGCTGGTGTAATCGGACCTGTGAGGGTATTTCCGCAGGTGCGACGCCCCTGGTGCGGTGGGATTGGTGCATATGCGGAGCTGGAGCAGGCCTGGGGTAAACGCAGGTGCGAAGGGAAATGCGCATCTGCGAGCCCGCAAATGCGAGAAGGGCTCCGAGATTCGGAGTAGTGAGGCGAAGGCTGGTTCCGCAGAAGTGAAGAAAGGGCCGCAGAAGCGTGTCCGCATGTGCGTAACCTGGGGGACTTAAGTGGCTTCTGCATAAGCGGAGAATTTACCGCAGAAGCAGTTCCGCAAGTGCGTAAATATGGCCGCATGTGCGAAAGGCCTGGGCAAACGGGTTCGTGAATTTTGCTTCATTTCAACATTTTGAACTCGGGCTTAGGCGATTTTGGAGAGGACTTTTGAGGGGATTCTTGAGGTAAGCTTCTTGTACTCGTTTTTGATCAATAATAGTGATTCCCCATTTTTTTCTCCACCTAGATTGTGTGGTTTTTAGGTGAAATTTTGGAGTTCGAGGTTAAGGATTTGGAGAGTGTAATTTGGGGATTTGAGGGACCAAATGATGTCGGATTTTGATAAATTTCATGTGGGTAGACTCGTGAGTGAATTTCTTTTCGAATTTTGTTAGTTTTGTCGGATTTCGAAACGTGGGCTCGGGGACCAGGTTTGAGCCAATTTCGGATTTTGAGTCTAATTTAGTAGTTTTCTTGTGGAATTACTTCCTTTCGAATGTATTAAAGGTATTGTAGTGGTTGTGACTAGATTCAGAGCATTTGGAGGTCGAATCGAGAGGCAAGAGAATTGCGGAGTAGGGATTTGTTCGGATTGAGGTAAGTAACAGTATTAAATCTGGTCTTGAGGGTATGAAACTCAGAGAAATTCATATGATATTGATATTTAGAGGTGGCGCACATGCTAGGTGACAGGCGTGTGAGCGTGCACCGTGTGGGGTTGAGACTTGGTCCGTCCCAGTAGACTATAAAGTCAAATATCCCATTGTTATTACATGTTCATTCTTTTTTCGAGTTATTGAATGTCTTACATGTTAGAAACCATGCTTAGGATGAATGAAAACACTATTGGGACCCGCAACGGTCGTGAACTTGTTGTATTAAGTGCTAAATTTTTGTCTTGTACTCAGTTACTGTTTGCTAATGCATTTATCTCAGCTCTCTCTCATGATTTGGTTAATACTTGTTATATTCTCTGCGTAGGTTGTTATTGTGATAATTATGAGGCTGGAGAGGCTAGTGACTGATATAGGGCCTGAGTGTCGGGTTGAGAGTTGTGTGAGATATGTTGGATCGGACTGCATACCGCAGTAATGTTGGATCGGGGGTTGCACGCCGCAACAAGCCTTCGGACCATGTTATTAGATCGTGCTTCACGTTGAAGCAGTACTTGGATCGATCTGCACGCCACAACAATATATGGATCGGGCTGCACACTGCAACAGTATTGGGTTGGGCTGCACGCTGCAATAATATAGTGCTTGCGATGTAGGATCCCCTTCAGAGTCTGAACAACTCCAGTGAGCACAGGTACCTTGATTGTAAGTATTGAGGCTGAGAGCCGAGTGATTCCGTTGTCGAGATAGATGAGTGATAGTAGCCCTGTGAGGCTGTACTTGCTTTTATTTATTGTTGCACCACGTTTCTAGTCGTTGTTGTTGTGATATTTTGGAGGACTTATACTGTTTCACTTGCGCTCGAAATGTTTTGATTTTAAGACACCGGTTTTAAAGCATGCCTAATTTCCTTTACTAAAATGTAACAACCCGGTCGGTCATTTTGAGAGTTAGCGCCCCGATCCCCCAATAACTGTTTCTCCCATGTCTATTTCTGCTTTTGGGACTTTTCGGAACGTTTAGTTGTGAATTTCGGAGAGTTTTTGGGCACATAGTCCTTATATGTGAAATTAAGCTTTAGTAATTAGGCCATAGCTGGAACTATGTGAAGACGGATCCAGATTGGAATTCCGTCGACTACGTCAGCTACGTTGGGTGATTTCGGGGTTAAGAGCGTGTAATGTGTTTTCGAGGTCTGTAGTAGATTTAGGCTTGAATTGACGAAAGTTGAAATTTTGGCGATTTCGGCCGATAGGTAAAATTTTGTTATCGGGATCGGAATGGGATTCCGGAAGTGGCAGCAGGTCCGTAGTGTTATTTATGACATGTGTGTAAATTTTGAGGTCATTTGGACCAGATTTGACGTGCTTCGACATCGGTTGTGGATTTTGGAAATTTCTTAAGTTCTTAAGCTTGAATCCATGAATAATTGGTGATTTTGATGTTATATGATGTGTTTTGAAGGCTCGACTAAGTCTGGATAAGGTATTAGGACTGGTTGGTAAGCTTGGTTGAGGTCCCGGGGGCCTCGGGGATGCTTCAGATGCTCAACGAGTGATTTTGAACTTAGAAAATCCAGCTGAAACATTGTTGGTTTTGGTGTCTCGCACCTGCGGACGGGGTTCCGTAGGTGCGGAGTGAGGCTCGCAGCCGCAGGTGCGGAGCCGCAGGTGCGGCCCAGCAATCGCAGGTGCGACCCCAACTAGTAACTTTTCGCACCTGCGATGGATTTTCCGCAGGTGCGAGATCCGCAGGTGCGGTCTTTTAGTCGCAGGTGCGGAATTCCTGGGTGGATCATTGTTCCATTTGAGTTTTGTTTAATTTGCAAGCCTAAAAAGAAATTTAGCTCACCCATCATGCTCATCTCAAATTCACTCCCCATAAGATTAGCAAATTCCTTACTTAATTTTTCAGAGGTTGCCCCAATTATTATGTCATCTACATATATTTGTACTACCAGGAGATCCTTACCTTTTTCCTTTAAGAACAAGGTGCTATCAATTTTACCTCTTTTGTAGTCATGTTCTAGTAGGAATTTAGATAGCCGCTCATACCATGCTCTTGGTGCTTGCTTGAGTCCATACAAGGCCTTGTCAAGTTTGTATACATGGTCAGGTGTCTCCTTGCTTTCAAATCCTGGAGGCTGCTTGACAAATACTTCTTCCTTTAGGTAACCATTGATGAAGTCACTCTTGACATCCATATGGTGGAGAGTAAATTCCATGTAGGCAACAAATGCTATGAAGAGCTTGATTGCCTCCAGTCTTGCCACAGGAGCAAAGTTTTCATCATAGTCAATTCCCTCATCTTGACTGTATCCTTGGACAACCGGTCTAGCCTTGTTTCTTGTAACTGTTCCATCTTCATCGAGTTTGTTTCTGAAGACCTACTTTGTGCCAATTACTGATCTATCTAGTGTTCTGGGTACCAGATGCCAAACTTGACTCCTTTCAAATTGATTTAGTTCTTCTTTCATGGCATTTACCCAATCAGCATCCTGTAAGGCTTCAACAACATTCTTTGGTTCGTTAAGGATAGAAAGGCATCAAACGCACACAGATTTTTAAAGGAGGATCTGGTTTTGATTCCAGATGTTAGGTCTGTTATGATGTTCTCAATGGGGTGAGAACTTTGATATCTGTGTGGTTTGAGAACCAATTGTTCATGACTTGATGATCCCATAGTGTCTTGTTGTTGTGGAACATGATCAAGGCCGAGTCCCAATGAGGTTTGCTGTTGAGTTCCCCCTGTCGTGTTGCTTAGGGTAGTTGGACCTGGTCCATCACCTGTTCCTTCTTCCAAATTTGCTCCACTTTGATCACTGCTTCTGACCAGTCCAATCTCCTCATCTTCCGATTCCTATCTCTCAGAGAGAATGTTAGTTTCATCAAAGACAACATGCACACTTTCTTCTACACACATAGTTCTTTTATTATATACTTTATAAGCCTTACTATGTCATGAATATCCCAAGAATACTCCCTCATCACTTCTGGGATCAAATTTACCTAGGGAATCTTTGCCATTATTGTGCACAAAATACTTGCATCCAAAACCCTTAAGGTGGGATATGTTGGGCTTTCTCCCTTTAAGTAATTCATAGGGAGTTTTCTCTACAAGTGGTCTGGTCATGCATCTATTTATTATATAGCATGCAGTGTTTATTGCCTCTGCCCAGAAGCTATGGGGTAATTTACTAGAAAGAAGCATGGTTCTGGCCATATCTTCAAGAGTTCTGTTCTTTCTTTCAACAACTTCATTTTGTTGTGGAGTTCTAGGGGCAGAGAAGTTGTGATTTATGCCATGTTCATCACAAAATTCAGCAAACTTCACATTTTCAAATTCAGTACCATGATCAGATCTTATAGATACAAGTTGATTTCCTAACTGCTTTTGAGTTTTTCTAACAAATGAATTAAACATATCAAATGCTTCATCTTTAGATGTTAGAAACAAATTCCAAGTAAACCTGGAGTAGTCATCAACTAGCACCATAACATATTTCTTACCACCTCTGCTCAAGGTTATCATAGGACCGCATAGATCCATATGAACCAGTTCCAACGTCCTGGTGGTACTGACCATTTTCTTGCTTTTGAATGAGGATCTTACCTGCTTCCCCCTTGCAATGCCTCACAGACTTTGTCTTCCTTGAACTTAATGTTAGGGAGCCCTACCACTAAGTCCTTGGAGACTAGTTTGTTAAGCTGATTTAGACTTGCATGACCAAGTCTTTTGTGCCAAAGGAGGGGATCACTGTCCAACACACTTAAATAGGTGAGTTCATTTTCTGATAGTCTGGACAGGTCTATGACATAGATGTTATTCACTCTTTTTCCCTGCAAGACAATCTTGTCAGTAAGAAGATTAATCACAAAACATTTAGTGGAAGTGAATGCAACCGGGTTACCTCTGTCACACAGTTGTGACACACTGATCAAGCTATATTTCAAGCCATCTATCAAGTACACATTCTCAATGGAACGTGTGTCATCCTTACCTACCTTACCAACCCCAATAATTTCACCTTTCTTACAATTTCCAAAGGAGACATTTCCTCCTTTGAGGTTTTCAAGTGAAAGGAATTGTTCCTTGTTCCCTGTCATATGTTTTGAGAAGCCGCTATCCAAGTACCATATTTGGTCGCTTCCTCTCACTTGAACCTACAAAAGGAAATCAAGGGTTAGTCTTAGGGACCCAAACTAGTTTGGGTCCCTTTCTATGAGAGAAAGGATGAATTAAGCTTTTTCTAGCCCAATTTGGTAACCAATTTTTCTTTCGAACAAAACTGTCATTCCTTCAATTGGCCTGCTCTTTTGCAGTGCATTTAATTTTGTAGTGACCAATCTTACCAANAAAAGAACTGTCTTTTCTGTATACTTTCCCCGGTTCC
Organism: Nicotiana undulata; assembly: GCA_005239495.1. Classification (NCBI taxonomy): domain Eukaryota; kingdom Viridiplantae; phylum Streptophyta; class Magnoliopsida; order Solanales; family Solanaceae; genus Nicotiana; species Nicotiana undulata. The sequence continues at coordinate 63,055 of ML266201.1, read as the reverse complement.
GTTGCTACCGCGGGCTTTACGCAATCGATCGGATTAGATAGATATCCCTTCAACATAGGTCATCGAAAGGATCTCGGAGACCCACCAAAGTACGAAAGCCAGGATTTGTTCTCAGGAAGAGTGAGATACTTGCTTTTGGGATCCCATTTTGGTAGTTGACTTCCAAATCCAAGTCCTCTTCTCAAATTTGAGATTTTCCTTGGGAGGTATCGGGAAGGATTTGGAATGGAATAATATAGATTCATACAGAAGAAAAGGTTCTCTATTGATTCAAACATTGTACCTAACCTATGGGATATGGATAGAGGAAGGGANCTTTCAGAAAACGGATTCCTATTCAAAGAGTGCATAACCGCATGGATAAGCTCACACTAACCCGTCAATTTGGGATCCAAATTCGAGATTTTCCTTGGGAGGTATCGGGAAGGATTTGGAATGGAATAATATCGATTCATACAGAAGAAAAGGTTCTCTATTGATTCAAACACTGTACCTAACCTATGGGATAGGGATCGAGGAAGGGGAAAAACCGAAGATTTCACATGGTACTTTTATCAATCTGATTTATTTCGTACCTTTCGTTCAACGAGAAAATGGGTCAAATTCTACAGGATCAAACCTATGGACTTAAGGAATGATTAAAAAAAAAAAGAGGGAAAATATTCATATTAAATAAATATGAAGTAGAAGAACTTCTAAAGTAAAGGAAGGGCTCAGAAGAGCCAAGAATATCAAGAAAAAAGGAAGACCTCTGTTCTTTGTCTTGATTTTGTTCGAAAGGACCCTCTTATTCTCATGGCCTGCTCTGGTCAGTACCCAGTCGGGCTTCTTTTGTTCCAACGAATTTGAATTTGAAAACCAAAATTCCTGTTATAGTTGTAATATTTCATTTTAATTGAATAGTTAATATTCAAGCAACAAGAAAAAGTTCCCATTTTTTGTAAAAGTAAAATAATACTATGATTTTCTTGAAGCCATGTCAAGGCATCATAGGATTTATTCCATTTGCATGTTTGATCTAATTCATGTTTGACCTTACCAAATTCTTCTTTTAGTACTCTTATCTGTTCATCTTTATTGTACATCTTATCCTTTAGTTTTCCTACATTCTCTTCTAACATGAGTTGAGAGTGATCAACTGTCTTCTTGCTAGTTCCTAGTTGCAGTTTTAAATTTTCAGAATTTAGCTCTAGGATCTTAGTTTCAAGTGGATGAACCTGGTTCTTCAAGGTAGTGTTTTCCTTTTCAGATTCACTTACTCTGATTTCCAGGTTCTTACACTTTACTTTTAACATTACACACTCCTTAGAAAGTTGTTCTTTCTCTTTATTTATTTCTTCAGAGTCATCCATGAAATCAAGTAGCAACTCAGAGAGTTTTTCTTTGGATATGAATTTAATCTTGTTTTTGAGATGGGATGTACTTGCATCTAGTTCTTCACATGATTCCTCATCTAATTCACCAATTGCCATAAGTGCTTGTTCTTCTTCCTCACCATCTTCTGATTCTTCATCTGAGCTTTCTCCCCAAGCAGCAACCATTGCTTTAGTTGTGATTTTCTTGGGATGGACCAGTTCCTTCTTCCTATTCCTTCCTTCAGATCTTTCCCTTTTCCATTCTACTTCCCACTGAGGACAATTCTTGATGTGGTGGTCAGTTTTTCCATATTTGTAGCATCCCTCATTGGTTGGCTTTTCTGGAGCTTTTGCTTTGTTGTAGTTTCCACCTCTTGAGTTGCCCTTTTTTCTTATGAGGTAGTTTCTGAATTCCTTAGTGATCATGGCCATCTCATATTCCTCCAGATCTTCTCCCTCAGTGATTCTTAGTGCTAGACTTATTTCCTTCTTTGGAGCATCCATTGTCATTGTCTGCCTTCTGAGTTCGTAGGCAGTGAGATTTCTAATTAGTTCGTCCAACCTGAGGGTTGCCATGTTTTTGGATTCCTGGATAGTTGTGATCTTGCTTTCCTAGGAAATTGGCAAGACCCTGGTCAGGATCTTCTCAACCCTGTCCTCTTCAAGAATGACCCTTCCAAGAGACTTGAGTTCATTGGTCAGTGTTGTGAACCTTGTATACATATCTTGGATTGTCTCTCCTTCCTTCATAGTGAAGTTTTCATATTTGGAGTATAGTAGAGTACCTCTTGAACTTTTCACTTGAGGTGTTCCTTCATGAGCTACTTGCAAGGTATCCCAAATTTCTTTGGCAGTGGTGCAACTTTGAATTCTACTATACTCGTCTGGACCAAGTCCACACACTAGCCACTTTTTGGCCTTAGCATTCTTCTCCCATTTTCTTAAGTCTTCAGTAGTGCAATCAGCTCTTGTCTTTGGCACGTCTACTCCTTCAGCGGTCTTTTTCATAGTAGCCAAAGGTCCATCAGTGACTATGTCCCATAGTTCATAGTCTTCCCCAATTAAGTGATCCTTCATCCTGTTCTTCCACCAGGAGTAGTACTGCCCGTTGAAGAGTGGAGCCCTAGCAGTTGATTGTCCTTCCCAGTTCCTAGGTGGTGCACTCATTTTGATCTTTTTCTAAGGTGTTAACCTCTTCAAGGATAACCTGCTCTGATACTATTTGATGTTTTATACGTCAATACCACACAAGAGGGGGAGGGGGGTGATTTGTGTGGTGTCCAATTTTTGAGTGTTGTCTTTATAGAAGAACCAGGTTCTTCTAGGTGCTCCAACTTCTACAGTTTGCGGAATACTAATTGCAGAAATAAAAAAACACAACAATTTTACATGAAAAACACCTGGCTCAAAAGGTGAAAAAACCACGACCTACTTCCCAGTAGGATTTTTCCAAACTCTTCACTATGTCAATGAGCCGAACAACGTTTACAAAATAAACTCTTTTGTAAACCTAAGGACTAACTCTAATCCCCTTGTGGCAAACTAGCCTCTAGCTAATTGCGACAACTTTCAAGTTAACTCTAACTTGAATACTGTGTACCTATTACAATTGCTTCTAGATAAAGCTAAAATATACAATTTGTAATCACCTACTACAACAACTAGACTCAAAAGATAACAGATGGAACTGGTTCTTCGAGCTGGTTTAAGTAGCTTTTGAGTCGCACAGGGATTCTTCACATGAACTGCTTGCAAAATTGCGTTGGTAATTTTGCTCTCAATTCTTGTTTCACTTCTATGTTTGTGATCACCCTTCAGCAGGAACACTTTGACAATATATAGGATCAGTATTTGAGACGTTGAAGTAGAATTCTGATGCAACTCTTCCTTGGTGGAAGAGTTTGAGTTGATCTCAACTTCCTTGATCCTCCTCTATCTTGATTCTGTCCTACCTGAATATGAAGTCCATCTCCCTATCACTTTGCAATATTTTCGCTTAGGAGATAACCCCTTAATTCAAAGATGATGTTTATCTCCTACGTGTGAACCCTTCTCGTGCCATTCAGTCTGCATGTCTATGTATTCCATGATGGACCTGGTTCAACTGTGAGGACATCTGTCATTCTTCAAAACCATTCAGTGACTTGATTCAACAAATTCCCCATTTTTGATGATGACAAACTCTGTGCTTAAACCTGTAGACACTTCAATCCAACATGGACACTTTTTATAGCATTAAGCATTTATCATAGAGAACCAGGTTCATTAGGTTATAAACATCATAATTTTTTTTAAAGCACCATCTTCCCCTTTTTGGCATAATCAAAAAGTTGTAAAATGATAAACTTACCAGAACTTTAATAATTACTCATGGCCATTGAGGCAACTGCAGGTGCAAATCATGAATTAATCATCAAAAGAAACCAAAAAATGTAAGCTATTTAAGAACTGAGATAAAGTCAAGAACAAAATAGCACAATTCATTGATTTGATAATTGTTCATGCACCAAACACAAAAATAAATAAAAACAGTCACATCCATGAGCAAAAAACATAACAGAAAGAGACAAACAATCCCAAACTGGGTCATAGAGGGGTTTAGGAGGGCACTGGACACCTAAGGCTAGGAAGGAGTAGATGTTTGGTTCTTTGCTTGAAGAAGAGAGAGCATCTGTTGCAGTACACCCTCATTCTTCTAGTTTTCCTTTGCTAATTCAGCTTTGAGAGCATTCCGCTCAGCTTCAACCTCTGAAAGGCGAGTCTTCAATCGAAGGATCTCAGCATCCTTAACCTCACCTTCATGCACAAGCGTCCTGACCTTGCTATTCACAGACATTTTCCTTGATGAACCAGGTTCATCCTCAGGGACATTCACAATGTGTCACATGTCAGCAACGTGTTCTTCCCAAAATGGTCCTTGACAGTAGCCATCTCAGCCTTCTTCACAGGCACCTTGAAATGAGCAAGCACAATCGTAAGGATGAACCCATATGGTATAGCGTGGGCCTTGGAGCCATTTACTACCCTGTCCAGAAGTTGAATAATGAAGGAGGGCCAATTAATCTGCCGACCACGGTACATGCACTCCATGAGAGTGAGATCCATGTAACTTGCAATATGCCTTCGCTCTTGCCTGGGCAGTAAACACTTGATGACAAACTCAAAGAATAGTTTGTGATGTGGCCTCATCTCACTTTTGAACACTGCCCTAGGCTCCATCTCCTTTTCATTCTCAAACCTTGTGATTTGAAGGGCTGAAGGGAGTCCATCCAAGCTTGGCCACCTCTACCTGGTGTAGTCATCATATCCCTCAGAGGGAATACCAAGTATCTCGCCCAGTTCTTTGGCATCAAAAGAGATCTCAACCCCATGTACCCTAAAGGAAACCCTTCCATCCTTGACTTTCGCATTTGCCATGAATTCCACAAGATTATTTCTTGCTATCCTACCGTCAAGATGAAGTACCAGGTCCTTCCAACCCTGCACATCCAAGGTGTCCAAAAGAAAAATCATCCCGGATTCTTCAAGATCCCTTAACAGCTTTCCTTTCAGAATAGTACGCTTTCCAAACTTTGTTAGCTTATCAGTTTCCCCACTAGATTCATCTGCTTCTTCTCCACTCCACTCAGCATCATCATTGATTTTAACTTTCTTTGATTTAGACCTGGTTCGCTTGGCAAATGTTGAAGGTTTGACATACACAAAATATGACTTCTTGGAAGAAGTCTTGGCCTTCTTTGGCTTGGGTGTCTCAAAGTCAACCTGTGCCTATTGTTCCTCTTGATGGACCAGGTCCATCTCATCATCATCAACCTCAAATGCCTCAACATGATCGCCAATTTTAGCCTTTCCTTTACCAGCTTTCTTTTTCTTACTCTCCCTCAGAGCTTTCTCCAACTCCTCTTCACTCCGCCTGACTGCACTTCTAGTAGTGCGATTTTTAGGGGCAGGAGCATCAACAGATGAAGAGGACTTTCTTTTATTGGTTGTTACAGGAGTATTAGCTTTCTTGGCTTTGGGGGTCCTCTTCTTCTTGGGTTTGTAACTTTCCCCCAATTTTCTCATCAGATCAGCCAAGGTTTCTTCAATGGATGAACCAGGTTCATCAGTTGCATGCTGTAAGTTTTCCAATCCTGCAGCAGCTTCCTCAGAGTTACTTCCCCCTAAATCCCTGACACGCTCCTCAGAAATTTCTGGTGCAGGGCCACGAATTGCCAGTGTAGCACCTTCCTTCCCTATTCCCCCTTCAGAACTTCCTTCTCCCTTTCTCTAAATTTCTTTTCCCTTATTTTTACCACCTTTTCTTATCCTATAAGGTATTTCCATATCTACTACAGACAATCAATATGAACCTATTTTCAACAATTTGAGGGTCAGACCTAATTTCAGAAGTTACCTTTTCAGTGTCTGAAGAACCAGTTGCATATTCCTCATTTGCAGACTTGAAAGAGTCGCTTGAGTTTTCAGAATCTTGGGCCTGGATTGCCTGAAGCTTTGCATTCAATTTACGAGCAAGAGAGCCAGAAGCAACTGTTTTCCTGGCTAGCATTTTTACTCGTCGTTTTCTGGGTACATGAGTAGGGATTGGTGTAATGGATGGAGCTGTTTGGGGTGAAGGAGTGGGTTGAGGAATAGGTTCTGGAACTGGACTGTTTTGAGGAGTAGAAGAATTCGATGGATATTGGGTGAAGGAGCTTTGTTGTGATGGAGAATTAGAACCAGTATCTTCAAGTGTGATACTGTATTCAGGAGTGGTTGATGAAGATGTATCAGGGGGTGGTGTGGAAGACATGATTATGAAGCTTTGGATAGAAAACGACTTTGATCACTTTGGTTGAGTGGAATGATGAACTCGGTTCGACGGTTATGCTTTTTGAAGAAGAGAGAGTGAGGAATTAGAGAGGTAATGATGGGTATTTAAAGAGGTGGTTAATAAATGTCCAACGGGTGTAATTTTTGGTCAAGTGGGAGTCTAATCGACTCAGGAGTGTCAGTGAAACTGACGGTTATGGCTCCCTATAAGCTAGGCTTAAGTGACTTTGATTGGACTCTTTGGAACGAGTTCATTTGGGGATAAGTACTGACAATTTAAAATAGGCTTAATATGGATAGAGTCCTGCTCATGAGTGACTATAGTTATTTCAATAAGTGTATAGTGATGAGCACACCTTGTCAGTCAGATGAATCAGCCACGATGAACCAGGTTAATCGTGTTAGAGTCTCTTGTTTTGGCCTCAATTTACAAAAATAAAAGACATCATTAGCAACCAAAGAGTCATATTAACACATGTCAAGAGAATATTTAAGACATGAAACTGAGCAATGATTAATCTGGTTAGTTACATATTTCAGTGATTCTAGCCAAAAAAAAATTTCAATTTTTTTTTCATTTTTGTTTTTGAACTGATTCAATTAGGTGATCTTAATCATCCCTAATTCTAACTTGTTTCTCTCAAAATGCTCCCTACTTAGTGCTTTAGTAAAGATATCAGCAATTTGTTTGTCAGTAGCACATAATTCAATTGAGATCATTCCCTTCTCATAGTTATCTCTTAGGGAATGGTGTCTAACATCTATGTGCTTGGTTCTCTTATGATGAACCGGGTTCTTCGTCATACTAATATCACTAGTGTTGTCACAGAAAATAGGAATGCATCCAACCTCTATACCAAAGTCCATGAGTTGTTGCTTAATCCACAACAATTGAGCACAATTTAACTCAAATCTTGCTCAAATCTACTCCAAATCACTTCACATTTAAAGTTTGAACTCCTTTTGATATTTTCAATCAATTGGAATAACACCCAATCCAAACAACTAACAAACTCAAAAAATCCTATTTTCGAAAGCAAAGCTTTGAATTGCCTTTAATGGTGGATTTCTACTCTTCAATTTTCTTACATAGCAACCAGGTGATATAGGGAAAGAAGAAGCAATGGCGGACAACCCCTTGAAGCATATGTAGAATATGTAAGAAGAAGAGAGAGTGAAATCAATGGTTGTGTGAACACGTGTTTAACTCCATAGTTTTTAGAAGCAATGGTTGTAAGAACACAAGTTTTGAATTTGCTAATGCTCTCAAAATATGAACAATATGGGCTAGGATGGGTAAAACATAAAAACATGGGCCATTTTTTGTTATGGTGTGAGGTCATGTATATTTTCTTGTAATTCTTTCTTAATTTAACAATAAATTACTGTAAAGTCTAATAATCATGTATTAATACAACATCATGTAAGTAACTTATACATGTAACTAAATTTGTTGTAGTTGTATTATTCATATGTGTAGTGTACTCATAATTGTATTATTTTTAGCTATGTAATTGTTTGTATCATAATCAGAGTTTGCTCGAAATTGCATTATAAGATCGTAATTAAATTATTGATTTAACTTTGTTTCTTTTCCTTTTCTCTGAAAATACTAATGTTTATTCATATATTTCTTTTGTAAGTCAAACCATGTGAAGCAAATATGGATATCTCACAAAGCAAACTTAGATCAAAACCCAATTATAAAAATATTTGTTTAATTGATTCATGTACGACACATACAATATTCAAAGAGAAGAAATATTTCTCTCATTTAAGTAAATGTAAGGCAAATGTTATTATAATTTCTGGTAGTAGTAATCTAATTGAAGGCTCCGGAAGAGCTATTATAACTCTGCCGAAGGGAACAATACTTATCATAGAGAATGCAATATTCTCCTCAAAGTCCAAGAGGAACTTGTTGAGTTTTAAAGATATCCACGAAATAGATATCTTATTGAGACAATAGATGAGAATAATCTTGAATATCTCATCATTACCAAGAATGTCTCTGGCCAAAAGAGGGTTATTGAGAAGTTCTCATCTTTATCTTGTGGCCTATATTGGCAAGAATTAGTGCAATTGAGGCACATTCTTTCGTAAACCAAAAGATTACTGATTCCATGATCGATTGGGACATCATGGATCAATTATGATGAAACGGATTATAGAAAACTCAAATGGGCATCCATTATAGAATTTAAAGTTTCTTTTAAATAATTAATTTTCTTGCACTTCTTGTTATCAAGGCAAGCTAATTATTAGACCATCACCAACAAAGGTTGTGTTTGAGTCCCCTGCGTTTTTGGAACGTATACAAGGGGATATTTGTGGACCTATTCACCCACCTAGTGGGCCGTTTAGATATTTTATGGTCTTAATAGATGCATCTTCTAGATGGTATCATATGTGCCTATTGTCAACTCAAAACCTCGCATTTGCAAAATTAATGGCATAATAATTCGGTTACGGGCGCAATTCCCGATAATCCAATTAAGTCTATTAGACTTGATAATACTATTGAGTTTTCATCCCAAGTATTTAATGATTATTGCTTATCAATTGGGATAAAAGTGGAACATCATGTAGCTCATGTTCACACTCAAAATGGCCTCGCAGAGTCTTTGATTAAACGTCTGCAATTGGTAGCAAGATTGTTACTCATTAAAACCAGGTTACCCACTTCTGTTTGGGGTCATGCCATTTTGCATGCAACAATGCTAATTCGTCTCAGACCGACAAATTATCATAAATATTTTCCGTTGCAATTAGTTTTGGTTCATGAACCTATTATATTCCATTTAAGAACTTTTGGATGCGCAGTATATGTGCATGTAGCACCGCCATATCGCACCAAAATGGGTCCCCAAAGATGGTTAGGAATATATGTTGGGTTTGAATCATCCTCCATTATTCGCTACCTCGAAAAATTAACAGGGGATTTGTTCACTGCTCGATTTTCAGACAATCGATTCGATGAGACACTTTCCCAAAATTAGGGGGAGAAATTGGTGAAACCAAACGGAAAATTTTGTGGAAAAATCCATCATTGTCTCATCTTGATCTACGTGCCTCTATTTGCTAAAAAGAGGTGCAAAAGATCATTCAGTTGCAGAAAATAGCAAACAAATATCAGACGCATTTACAGATCTGAAAAGGATAACAAAATTACATATCCCTGCAGAGAATGTTCTAATTCGTATTGATGTTCCTGTTGGACAATCTTCTAGTGTCATAGCTAATTAGTCAAAAGCACGCCTAAAGTGTGGCGAACCATTGGATTCTAAGGATCGAAATCCTAGATAAAGAAAAACAAATGCTAAGATGACACTAAGAAAGAGCCTCATGAAGACATCCACGTTTTAACCAATCCTGAGATTCACGAGGAAATCAATGAGCCTGAGACTCAAGAAAATAAGGAACTAGTAATAAATCCAATCGATATTGAAACAAATTTGAATCGAGTGGATATAATGGTGGATTATGTCTTTGCATATAATGTTTCATCTAGCATTATGCAAGATACTGATGATCTTGAACCTCAATCTGGCAGAGAATGTCGACAAAGACGTAATTTGCCAAAATGGCAAGAAGCAATCCAATCAAAATTGAATTCACTTGTGAAACGTGAAATTTTTGGGCCTGTAGTCCAAATACCTAATGATGTTAAGCATGTTGTCTATAATGGGTCTTTGTACGTAAGAGAAATGAGAAAAATGAGGTACAAAGATATAAGGCACGCCTTGTAGAACAAGGATTTTCACAAAGGTGTGGTGTCGATTATGAAGAGACATATTCACCATTTATAGATGCTATAACGTTCCGTTATCTCATTAGTTTTGTTGTCCAGGAAAAACTTGACATGCATTTATTGAGTGTGGTTACCGCATACCCGTATTGCTCACTTGATAATGAGATATACATGAAAATTCCTGAGGGATTTAAAATGACTAACGCATATAATTCAAAGTCTTGGGAAATGTTTTCAATCAAATTGAAAAGATCTTTGTATGGTCTAAAGCAATCAGGATGAATGTGGTGTAATCGTCTTAGTGAGTATTTATTAAAGGAAGGTTATATAAATGATGACATCTGTCCATGTGTTTTTATAACGAAAACAACATCGGAATTTGTTGTACTTGCCGTATATGTCGATGATATAAACCTTATCGGAAATACTATAGAACTCCAAAAGGAAATCAATTATTTAAAGAAGGAATTCGAGATGAAAGATCTCGTAAAGACAAAATTATGTCTCGATTTGCAAAATGAACATTTAGCAAACGGAATTTTTGTTCAGCAATCTGCCTACATAGAAAAGGTATTGAAACAGTTTTATATGGATGGAGCATATCCATTAAGTACTCCGATGGTTGTTCGATCACTTGATGTGAACAAGGATCCATTCTGACCTCAAGAAAAGAATGAAGAGCTACTTGGTCCTGAAGTACCATATCTTAGTGCAATTGGTGCACTAATGTATCTTGCTAATACTTCAAGGTCTGACATAACTTTTTCAGTTAATGTCTTAGCAAGATATAGCTCTGCTCCTACAAGGAGACATTGGAATGAAATCAAACACATATTGCGGTATCTAAAAGGGACTACTGATATGGGCTTATTTTATGGAAATAATTGCAGTCCCGATCTTGTTGATTATGTCGATGCTGGGTATTTATCTGACCCACACAAGGCTCGATCTCAAACAATATATGTGTTTACCTGTGGAGGCACTGCCATATCTTGGCGATTGACTAAGCAATAAATCGTGGCTACTTCATTTAATCATGCTGAGATAATTGCTATTCATGAAGAAAGTCAAGAATGTGTATGGTTAGGTCTATAATACATCTTATTCGAGACAAATGTGGTTTGAAGTGTGACAAACTACCCACGATTTTGTATGAAGACAATGCAACATGCATAGCCCCATTGAAGGGAGGATTCATAAAAGGAGATAGGACAAATCACATTTCACCAAGTTATTTTTCACACATGATTTTCAAAAGAATGGTGATATCAATGTGTAACAGATTCGTTCAAGTGATAATATGGCTGATTTGTTCACAAAATCTCTATCGACGTCAACCTTCAAGAAGCTAGTGTACAAGATTGGTATGTGAAGGCTCAAGGATGTGAATTGATGCTCTCATCGGGAGGAGTTAATGCGCGTTGCACTCTTTTTCCCTTACAAGGTTTTGTCTCACTAGGTTTTCCTTGCAAGGTTTTTAACGAGGCAACCAAAAGGCGTATTATTAAACATGTGTACTCTTTTTTCTTTACTAGAATTTTTTTTCCACTGGGTTTTAGTTTAGTTAAGGTTTTAAAGAGGCACAATACCGATTGAGTAGACATTCAAGGGGGAGAGTTATGAATAGAATTGTAATTAAAGTGAATGTCTATCTTTTAGAGAGTTTGTTACTTTGTGACTAAGTTATTTTTTTCCTATAAATAGAGGGGTCTAACCCCATTGTAAATAATCCCAAAATTCAATAAGAATTACCCCTCTCTTTTCCTTGCAAAATTATTCTTTTCCTTATTGTTTTATTTCAAAACCTTGTTATATGCAATTCTCAATACTCAAAATAATACATAATATCAATGGATTATTTTATAGAATTACCTAAAAATAGAAGACTTTGAGGGGTTCCAGGAATGACGATTAGGTTTTTTTTTTTCTCGGACGAAAGAGAACCACAGAGCTGTGACGAAATTGGAGGTTGAATGTAGGTCACCTGTGCTAAAAATAAAATGAAATTAGCCTACATTACTTCATTCGCTGTTGAAAATGGCGGAATACATCAGAGGGGGTGACAAAAGGTTTTGATCAAGATTGTAAGCCAAAAAGATGAGCGAATAGTGTCTTCGTATTACCGGCTGTATTTCTAACGCAGGGAATACATTTGCATGCACAAGTCCCACTCGAATTGTGGTTTATAGATCCATTTAGCAAATGCAATTGCTAAATACGTTTTGCAGGTCTCACTTTGGGGAGGACAATTGGGGCGGGGCGGGGCAAACTCCTAATAGGGCAGGGCAGGGAGATATTTAAATGGGGAGGGGTAGGGAAAAATCTATTTTTTTAAAAAGGAAACCTTGTTATATATAGTGCTAAAAAAGATACATAATTTATAGTATTACCCGAAAATAGATGACTTTGAGGAGGTTCCGGGAGTGGCGATTAGAGCTTTTTTTTCTTGGACGAAAGAGAACCACGAAGTTGTGAAGAAATTAGAGGTTGAATGTAGGTCATCTGTGCTAAAAATCAAACGAAATTAGCCGACATTACTTCATTCGCCATCGAAAATGAGTGAATACATCGGAGGGAGCGGCGAAGGGTTCTAATCAAGACTGTAAGCCAAACGTTTGTATTACCAAATGTATTTCTAACGCAAGGAATATATTCGCATGCACAAGTCCCGCTTGAATTGCGGTTTATAGTACATTTAGCAAATGCTATTGCTAAATGCGTTTTATAAGTCTCATTTACGGATAGCAATCGGGGGCGGGGCGGGGCGGGGCAGGGCAAACTTCTAATAGGGCAGGGCAGGGCAGGGAGACATTTAAATGGGGCGAGGAAGGAAAAAATCTAATTTTTAAAAAAATAGAAACCTTGTTTTATATAGTGCTCATTACTCAAAATAATACATAATACCAGTGGATTATTTTATAGAATTAGTTAAAAATAGAAGACATTGAGGGGGTTCCGGGAATGGTGATTAGTTTGTTTTTTTCTCAGACGAAAGAGAACCACGAAGCTGTGAAGAAATTGGAGGTTGAATGTAGGTCACCTGTGCTAAAAATCAAACGAAATTAGCCAACATTACTTCATTTGCCGTCGACAATGGTGGAATACATCGGAGGGGGCAGCGAAGGGTTCTGATCAAGACTATAAGCCAAAAAGATGAGTGGATAGTGTGTTCGTATTACCTGCTGTATTTCTAACGCAAGGAATATATTTGCATGCACAAGTCCCACTTGAATTGCAGTTTATAGGTCAATTTAGCAAATGCAATTGCTAAAAACATTTTATAAGTCTCATTTAGGGATGACAATTGGGGCAGGGCAGGGCAGGGTAGGAAAAATTCTTAATAGGGCAGGGCAGGGAGACATTTAAATAGGGCGGGGCGGGGCAGGGCAAAGTCTAATTTTTAAAAAAATTTAATGGGACAGGGCAGTGCAAGGCAAGGTTCGGGTTAGTATCTGGGTTGGGTAAAAAAAAGATGACCGTATATTTTTATTCTTGGGTGAACTACCAACAGCTGGAAAACGTAAATAAAGTGGTTGCTGCTGCATGTTATGGTCTTCTCTGTGGTCCAAAATATATTTTTGTTGTTCGATTTGAATTCTCGTGTATAGGCATTGTTTAATTTTGATTCCTTTTCATGTTAACTTGTGTCATCTGAACAACATTTGTTATTTGAATTTAGTTTAATATTATTTTGTACATTGTAGATTTCCTTCTTCTACTTTTTATGACAGAAGAAGCACGCTGCTAAAAAAGAAATTTTGACTAAAAAAAATTAAAAACATATTACAAAACACAAAATAAGGAGAAAAAAATAAAAAAGAGTGTACACGGGACAGGGTTAACTTTTGACTAAAAGCTAAACGGGGCAGGGAAGTGCGGGTCAAAATTTTAGCGCTCAAGGCTTGCCTTGCCCCGCCCTACCCCGGCCCGCTCCATTTACATCCTACTCTCATTTGGTAGGTGTGAATTATAAATTATACTTGAAGTCGATTTGGCACTTGATTTATAACATATACATGTTTATAATTGTGATTTATAAGTCGTATTTGGATTGCGATTTATAAGTCGTATGTGGTGATTGCGATTTATAAAAACCACATGATCGCGATTAATAAACGCATTTGACAATTGCGATTTATAAGTCGCATTTTGATAAAAGTCACATTTAACAATTGTAATTGATAAATCGCATTCATTTGTGATTCATAAATTGCAAGACAATTTTTTTAATTCATTCTCATCCAATCAAAAATGTCTTTTATCGATTTTTTTTTCCTGAACTTTGATGAATCGTAAGATGAACATAAGCTCAATAGGGTGATAGCTATGCCATGCGTTCAATAAAAGATAAAAAGAGAGCGCTTTCATGTGTTGCACTGCATAAAAAAGACCTAAGATGCACAACTTTTTAGCGGATGACTCCATGCAAGATAATATCAGGGTCAATGAAGTATTTTTGGACAATCAAGATCAGAGTCTGCACACTCAATATTATACAACTGCGATTTAAGTTGCATTTACCAAATGCGATATATAAGTCGCATTTAATCAAGATTATAATCCGTATTTACAATTACGATTTATACGAGGCAATTCCGATTTATAAGCCGCATTTAACTACTGCCATCTTAGAACGTCGTTTAGTTTTTCGCTTACCTGTTATCCTCATGTCTCATTTGTTGTATGCATTTTACATATATTTGAAGTTCTCCCAAAAACTACATATACGTGAGAATACATATGGTAATACATACTAAATTGGCCCTAAAAGAACACACAATTGATACTCTACTATTGTGATTACAATTTTTTCATTTGGCAAAAAATAATGGACGTCCAACTTTTTTTAATAGTTTACGCGAAATAAATACGCAGTTGCAATAACTATCCATTGCATCTAAAACATAAATTTTTAAAAAAGAAAAATTAAGAAAAAATATATATTGCATATTACGAACAAGAAAGAAAAGAAAGGCAACTGAAACAAATAAATCATTGGTTATGACTACGTTGCAATTAATGATTGAAAAATATCCTACGTGAAAGTTGATTTTTTTCACTCCATGCACTTAAATGAGAGTGTACTTATGCTCTTTGCCACATCAACGTCTAAAAAATAAAGACTATCAAATAGCTAAGTCCACAAAAATTAGGCATGCACCAAATACAAGTTTCAGAGAAAGGGGTGTGTTTTTGGCATTGTGTCTTATAAAATGATCCTTAAAAGATTTATCCAAAACTCAATTAGATCCTCACAATTTGATTTGATTCCTCAACAGAGAGAATTTGACCCAGATCTCTCAGGTATTAATAGCCCGTTTGGCCAAGCTGTTAAAATCAGCTTATTATGAGAAGTGTTTTTTCTTTGGTGAGAAGCAGTTTGTGTTTGGCTAATTAATTTGAAAAACACTTCTGAGCAGCAATTAGTGTTTGGCCAAGCTTTAAAAAACTGTTTCTAAGGGTATTTTTCTCAAAAATGCTTTTCAAAAAGTTGCTTTTGGAGAGAATCTACTTTTTTCTCCAAAACTGCTTCTAATTCTCCTCAAAAATACTTTTTTCTATAAAACAAGCTAGCTAGGTGATTTTAATCATAGTGTCTAGGGAAGTGTGTACTTTAAGGGATCTGATTCGTCAACAAGTTATATTGGTATTATAATGTAAGGATACATACGGAGATTAGGTCCGCAATATTTGATTTGTTCTGATTTAACTATAATGGAAGATGCAGAGTGAGAAGCAACATGCAGTTAATGATGATGCAATTAGTGAGCTGTTAAGAGCTGTCAAGAAATTAGTTACAAAAGAAGGCAAGGTCAGTTAGTTAAGAGCACGTGATGTGCACGTGTGAGAAGCGAGAGACTTGTATATAACTGAGTATTATCTCATTCCTTCAGAAGAAGTATAACAGAATTTCCTCTTCTCTTATCTCTTCCTCCCTAAAAAATTAGGTTCAATTCTCATCTGCATGGCTCAATTTCACATGGTATCAGAGCGGGTAACTTGGAGACGATTCATTCCCTATGTAATTTCGAGAATCACAGAAGAACACGAAGCTCAGATTTGTGTATTCGTGAATCGCAGAAGAGCACGAAGCTCAAATTTCTGTAAAAATAGCAGGAAATGAGGTTACTTCACTCGACCACAATCATCTGATGTATCTTCAAGCTGGAGATGCGCTTGGACTAGTCCTAATTCCTCTCAAGCTCACAAGGCCAGATAATTACGCGATGTGGAGTAGAGCGATGAAATTGGCTCTCGAGGCAAAGGCAATTTAGGTTTTGTGATGGGACCTGTGTCAAAAGCATGTATAGAAGAGAATTAGCAGAACAGTGGAAAAAGTGCAACGCGATTGTTCTGTCATGGATAGGAAGCACAATCGCGACTGAATTAATGGCCAGTATCGTGTATGCGTCTAATGCTAAGAAGGTATGGAGTGAGTTTCAGGAGCGATTGATAGATCAAATTTGACTAGGATATTTCATTTGTGGACTGAAATTGCTACTTTAAGGCAAGGTACTGGTTCTTCCACTTCATATTATTAAAGATGAAGGATTTTTGGGATGAATTAGATGTTTTAGCTCCCATACCTTCTAGTGATTGTGAGGTGTCTTTTGACTTATGTTGTGCATTTAAGATAACAGAGGTTGTTGCAGTTCCTTATGGGATATAATGAGTCATAGAATAGTCTAAGAAGTAATCTGCGAGCAAGGAGACCTATAGTGTCAGTAAATGAAGCCTATGCAACAATGTCTTGGGAGGAAAGTCAAAGATCTTGTTGATATGAACAGGGATCCACTAACAATGTCAGAAGGAAGAGCACACCAAGGTTTTAAGCCTAAGAAGCCTGGTGTAATCTATGAGCATTGTGGATACAAAGGACACTTGAAGGATAATTGTTATAAAATTCTTGGCTACCCACGGGATTTTAAGAGCAATAAGAAGAGCACACAATCTAGTGGATTCAGACCTTTTGCCAATTATACAGTAGCAGGAGAAAATGTGAATTCATCAGAGGCACAAGGTCATTTCTTCACTTAACAACAATGCAAGCAGATTCTGAATATGCTGAATAAGCCAACATCAAGTGACTATGCAGATAACATAACAGGTAACATGGTAAGTATGGCCTCACTATTATCCACTAATTTTGCTTGTGTATGTATAATAGACATAGGGGCATCACATCATATTACACCATATAAGGAGTTGCTGACTACTTTTAGAACACTGAGAGATCAAAATAGCAGTAGAGTTCAAGTACCTACTGGTGGTAAACCAGAGATCACAAGTGTAAGAGATGTTGTGATTTTAGGAAGCTATAAGCTTGAGAATGTTTTACAAGTCCCATATTTCAAGTTTAATCTTCTTTCAGTTTCCAAGATAACCAAATAACTTTCTTGTGTGGCTTTGTTTTCCTGATTTCTGTGTGTTCCTAGGACTCCTCAATGGGAAGTTTCTTGGGATTGGTAAGGAAAAGGAAGGATTCTACACACTACAAGAAGCAATAAAACCTGCAGTAGGAGAAAAGTTCATAAAGAGGACAATGGTGGAAGGCTATGGCATTGGAGACTAGGGCATCCTTCTATTGGTGCAATGCAACACATTGCAGATGTCAAGAATAAAGTAGATGCTAAACTACTAGCATGTTGTGAAATTTGTCCTTTGTAAAAAAAACATACTAAAGTTTCCTAATAGCAATAGTAGATCAACTAGTCTTTTTCAGTTGATGCACCTAGATATATGGGGTCCATATAGAAAACCTATGTATGATAAAATGCACTACTTTGTTACCATAGTGGATGATTACACCAGGTACACTTGGATATGTCTAGTTCAATCTAAATGTGAAGTATTTGTAGTACTGAAGAACTTCTTTGCTCTAATAAAGAATCAATTTGACAAGAACATCAAAATTCTTAGGTCTGACAATAGTAGTGAGCTTTTTAACTCAAAATGTAATGAACTCCTAGCTTCCTATGGTGTGATTCATCAAAGAAGTTGTCCATACACTCCACAACAAAATGGAGTTCTGGAGAAAAAGCATAGACATATACTAGAAGTGGCACGAGCATTAATCTTCCAAAGTTCAATACCTATAAAATTTTGGGGAGATTGTGTTAGAACTGATGTGTACTTGATCAATAGATTAGATGCAAGGGAAAATACCATTTGAGTTGTTGCATGGTAAGTCATCTCAACTATCTCATCTTAAAGTGTTTGGTTGCCTTTGTTATGCTAGCAGGTTGCCTAGAGGTGACAAATTCACACCAAGAGCTAGGAAAGTATTTGTGGGGTATTCAGAAACACAGAAAGGTTACAAGTTGTATGATCTTGAAGATCATCAAATTTTTGTTAGCAGGGATGTTTAGATCAAGGAATCACTATTTCCTTTTAAAACTGAAACTCAAGAGGAACTAGGTGATATTTTTCTGTTTAAAGAGACAATGAATACAAGTATAAGCTAGGCACATGCATGAGATCCTCATGCTCAACATCCTACAAGTGCAGAACTAATACCTGTACCAGGATAAGCAATGCCAAGAGTGGAAAGTTCAACCATTGATTCACCTAATCTCCCTGATGTAGCACCTGACACAGAAGATTCAGTGGATCAACCTCAAACACATGAAGCCCCTGCAGCTGCAGGACCTGATCGAGTTGAGACACAACCAGTTGAGTTGAAAGTAGAAGGAGATCAACACCATGAGCAACCTGATTCTATTCAAGCAGCCTCACATGGGAGACCAAGCAGAACAACCAGGCCTCCAATTTGGCTCAGTGACTATGTCACTACTATCAAGCCAAAGGCGCATTGCTCCTATCCCATATCCCAATATGTGACCTACACTCATCTCTATCCCACCTACTGAACCTACTTGGGTTCTTTTTCTGTGCCAACAGAACCTAGATCATTCAAGGAGGCTTCTAAAAATCAATTGGATTCAAGCAATGCAGCAGGAGATTGATGCAATAGAAGGGAACCTAAGAGCTAGTTCCACTACCTGCTGGAAAAAGGGCTATAGGCTCAATGTGGTATACAAAATCAAGTACAAGGCCAATGGGGAGATAGACAAGTACAAAGCTCGTTTGGTGGCAAAGGGATACACACAAAGGGAAGGACTAGACTATCATGAGACCTTCTCTCCCGTTGCAAAAATGGTCATAGTTAGAACAGTCATTAGTGTGGCAGCTTCAAAGAACTGGTTTCTATACCAAATGGATGTTAACAATGATTTTCTTCAAGGAGATTTATATGAAGAAGTCTATATTGATTTGCCTTAGGGTTTTCATAGAGAGGGAGAGTATAGGGTATGCAAACTCTTGAAGTCTTTGTATGGACTCAAATAAGCATCGAGGCAATGGAATCTCAAGCTAACTATTGTTCTGTTAGAAGCATGATACTGTCAAAGTCCTCAAGATCATTCTATGTTCACTAAACATAGAGAAGGGTGCATTGTGCTCATTTTAATCTATGTTGATGATTTACTTATTACTGGGAGTGATAAGGACCTCATTGAAGAGGCTAAATAGACACAACAATTTCAAGGTCAAAGATCTGGAGAACTCAAGTATTTCTTAGGCATTGAAGTGTTGAGATCAAAGAAAGGGATACTTCTCAATAAGAGAAAATATACCTTAGAACTAGTTTCTGGTGTTAGACTCAGTGGTGCGAAGCTAGCCACGACACCACTTGAAGCCAATACCAGACTAACCACTATTGAATTTGACAAATTGACTGGTGACACTGATGATCCTTTGCTCGAAGACATATGGAGTTATCAAAAATTGGTTGGGAAGTTGATTTATCTTACCATCACACGCCCAGAAATTTGCTTCAAAGTTCAGGTACTCAGTCAATTCATGTTGCAACCAAAGAGGTCACACTTGGAAACAACATTGACGGTTGTGAGGTACATCAAAGGTAGTCCTGCTTTAGGGAAGTCAGACCTCAGCTACTCAATTAACAGCCTATTGTGACTATGATTGGGAAGCTTGTCCTAATACTAGGCGCTCAGTCACATGACATGTCATTAAGCTAGGTGATTCCCTGATCTCATAGAAGTCAAAGAAACAACACACAGTTAGTCGAAGCTCACCAGAAACTGAATATCGTAGCATGGCAGCTAGTGTGGCAGAAATTGTGTGGTTAGTTGGTTTATTACAAGACTTAGGTGTACATATCTCCAGACCAATCCAACTTCAATGTGATAGTAAAGCAGCTATCCAAATTGCAGCAAATCCCGCGTTTCATGAGTGCACCAAGCATATAGACATTGATTGTCATTTTGTCCGAGAAAAGGTGAAGGAAGGGCTTATTGAAACCAAGTATGTTGCTACACAGTCTCAGATTGCTGACCTCCTAACTAAAGGTTTGGGAGTCAGCCAACATCATCTCCTTCTGCCCAAGCTAAGAGTGCTCGATGTCCTTCACCCTCCAGCTTGAGGGGGAGTAATGGAAGATGCAGAGTGAGAAGCAACAGAGCAGTTAGTGATGATACAATTAGAGAGCTGTCAAGAAATTAGTTACAAAAAAAGGCAACGTCATTTAGTTAAGAACACGTGATGTGCATGTGTGAGAAGTAAAAGACTTGTATATAACTGAATATCAGCTCATTCCTTCAGAAGAAGTATAACGAAATTCCCTTTCTCTTCTTTCTTCTTCCCTAAGAAATTAGGTTCAATTCTCATCTGCATGGCCCAATTTCACCTCATCTGTATAAAATTTAGCGCAAAGGTGGACATTTCTTACCCTTATATTTCGACTTTTAAAACTAGTAATAGTAATTAATTTGTTACACTAATAAGCTTGTTTCAGATGAGTAAATAAATTAAAGGTTGTCTTAGGCTAACATAAAACTTAATGTAGTTAATCTTCATACACAAAATTATGCGGGAGAGGAAAAAAATTACTTACCTGCATCCTGCACTTGATACATAAATGCCAAGCTTATTTAATAAAAAAGTGAAGCAATATTTTAAGAAACTAAATTAAGAACTAACGCTATATGTTATGATATACCGTTTAATTTATGGTTTATCATTTGACCATTATTTTGTTTTTCCATTTCTCTTTCTTTAATTATGAACTCATACCCGGATAGCGCACTCAACAATCTCCCCCTCAAACACCACGACCTATGGTCAATTTTCGAGATTGAGTGTGTGCCCACATTGTTAGAGTATATTTATGGCAAACGAATCCTGCAACTAGCTTCTTCTTTATGTATGCATCTCCAAGCTTGTAAAGGGAAGCAAATCGAGTCCCACACCATCACTCCGTGCCATACTCATCCCGTCAAAATTGAGCTCTAATACAAGTTGTTGGGTTAAACTATCCCAAAGATACTCTAAACAAGATATGATATTGTCCCCTTTGGGTGAACCCCACACAACTTTTCCCAAAAGACGTCACAAATCTCTAATACCTTATATGTAATCTCCCACTATTTTCAGTTATCAATATAAAACTTTGTCGCACACTTAAAATAAAACTTAGGCGAGAATGTATATTAATTAACTAATGGGTGCTTGAAAAACGTGTGACAAAGGAGGAAGACTTTAGGGTAAAGGTATTCATAGTGAGAGGGTCCACTCCAGGGGGGAAGAAAAGAAAAGAAATGGTTGATTTGAAAAGGTTGGAATCAATTCCAACACAACATTAGAACATAACGTTATCGACTAAGTTTTGGAATCTTTATTGGTTTGAAGTATCAACTATAACATATTGCCTGATGAAGAAGCATTGCATCCCAAGTTACCACTGTTGATTAAAGAGGTTGCCCAAAATGTGTTGCCATTTCTTTTTTTTTTTTTGGGTACAAATATAAACTAACTGAGGAAATGGCCAATTAGATATTATCTATGCTACTTTTCTCTCACCTTTCAAAAAATGACTTCCTCCTTCTCTTTATTCCTCTGTTTCATTCTTCTCTTTAATGGTAATCTTCTCTTTCTCTTTTGTTTTGTGTAATTGTTTTGATTGTTTCTGCTACTCTTTGTTTTTCTTATCCTCAGTTAATAATCACCTATATTTTGTACAAGTTCTATGGTCAAAAGTCCGATGGGGGCACTCGGAGGCAAACCCATGATTTGAAAGTAGCGGCCACACGAGCAAATTGCTCAACCAGTGCATGCATCGGACTTTTAATCTTAAGGGTTCCATGCAAAATATATGACCGTTTAGAACATAGGTCCGCCTCTAGGGCGACTAGTTGAGCAAGTCCTCCGTCACCTTTAAATTGTGGGTACTACACTTTTTAGCATTAGAATGCAATATGAGTTCCTAATATACACTTATTTCTTGTTTGTTGGACAGTGTTGGTTGCACATGCATTTACAGGAACATATGGTATAAACTATGGAAGATTAGCAGATAATATTCCAAAACCAGAAAGTGTTGTAACACTACTAAGAGCAAACAAGATAAAGAACATTCGAATATACGACGCAGATCATGGAGTTCTAACAGCTTTTAAGGATTCAGGAATTCAAATCATCATAGGACTTGGCAATGAATTTCTTAAAGATATCAGTGTGAATGAAGATGGCGCTGTTGAATGGGTGAAAGTAAACGTACAACCATATCTTCCGGGTACCTTAATTCGTGGCATAGCTGTTGGAAATGAAATTCTTGGAGGTTTAGATGTTGAACTCTGGGAAGTTTTAGTCCCAGCAGCTAAGAACGTGTACAATGCGCTTGAAAAGTTGAACTTAGCACGTAAAATTGAAGTATCAAGTCCTCATTCAGAAGCTGTGTTTGAAAATACTTACCCTCCATCTGCTGGTGTATTCAAAGAAAGTATACTTCCTTATATGATACCACTATTGAATTTCTCGAGACAAATAGGTTCACCTTTTTATATAAATGCATATCCATTTTTGGCATATAAGAGTGACCCTAGTCACATTGATCTCAACTATGCATTATTCGAGAAATCGAGTGGTATATATGATGCAAAAACTAAGTTACATTACGATAATATGTTTGAAGCTATGATTGATGCAGCTTATTTTGCATTGGAAAAGGCGGGATTCGGAAAAATGCCAGTAATTTGTTCAGAAACAGGTTGGGCTTCAAAAGGAGATGAAAATGAAGGTGGTGCTAATGTGAAGAATGCAAGAATTTATAATAATAATTTGCGTAAAAAGTTGTTAAAGAAAAAGGGGACACCTTATAGGCCAAAAATGGTGGTGAGAGCTTATGTATTTGCTCTATTTAATGAAAATCAGAAAACAGGACCAACTTCTGAGAGAAATTTTGGATTGTTTAAAGCTGATGGAAGTATTGCTTATAAGATTGGATTTAGAGGACTTGTGCCTTCTTCAGCTTCCTCAAAGGTATTTTTCTTTTTTCAATAATAATTTCTTTTTCCCTTACCTTATTTGTTTCTTTTTTATGGTTTCTTGGAAGCGTGTCATCCGACCCCATTTCGCCGGAAAGAAATACTAAATGCTTATACTCATATTCTTACAAAAATGAAGCAATATATATATAGTAATGACACCGCTTTCTAGCAAAGAATATTTCTTGATCCACCGGTCAAGCTCATATTTGGATTTGTAAAGGTCGTAGGTTTGAGGTTGGACTTAAATATTCTATTTTTTGAACACATTCGAGCAGGCATTTTTATTAAAAATTTGAGGCCAAGGGAAACTGAACTTATAACTATACTATTGGTTCAAAGCTTTCAACTTGTAGGAAAATGATATTAAATAATACTTATTTTTTATTTTTTTATATAAATATGAAACCCTTATAAAAAGTTTTGTGTGCGTATACACTATTCTTTCTAAACTCGCTTGTAGAATTATACTCGGTCTGTTGTTATTGTTGTTGTTAACTTCAGTAATTAATTATTATAGAGTACAACAAAAACATATCAAGTATATTCTTACAAGTGGGGTTTGGGGAGGTAGTGTGTACGCAGATCTTACCTATACCTTATGGAGATAGAAAGATTGTTTCCAATGACCTTCGGCTCAAGGATTAAGAGCCGTTTGGAGTTTGGACATACAAAAATTTTCCTTTTTTTTCAAAATAGTTTTTCAAAACAATGTTTGGTTATACCATTCTTACCAAAATTTTCAACTTCACTTGAAAATCCATTTTCAAATTTATTGAAAATGGGAATTTGCTAGTTTTTAGTTTTACAAATTTTACCCTATACTTTTAAAATTTATAAAATGACCCCAGCAGTTATTAAAGAATAACTTGTTCATATTCATGTTGACTTAAATTCCTTCTCTGTGTATTAGTAGAATTAAAAAATGTGATACTGATTTGCATCTTCTGTGTGTTGTAGTAAAGCAGAATATGAGTTAAACAATAGCATTTTGATTGTTTATTTCAAGTAGGATAATCAAATTGGGGTGGTTTTGATATTTTTTATAAGTTGTGGAGTATAAATCATGTTTCATGATTTTGAAGGGAAAAAAAAAACATCCAAATATATTGCAAATATTATAACCAAACACAACTTCATCTTCAATTGAAATTTTAGTGAAATTTGAAATTCCAAAAAAAAAAAAAAATTGGAGTGCATGTCCAAACGCCTACTAATTATTAGAGTCAAATTTATAATAATCTATACCTTTAAATTAATATTTCTTCCGTCCAAAAATGTTTGTCACTTTAGATAATGGCGACGTTTATATGTTGTTCCTATTGTTATTATTATTACTTTTATTATATTAGAAGTTTTGGTTTCTAATATTCTTTAAATCCTCATTGCAGGACTTTATATTACGAGGAGGGTTTTGGAGTTCCCAATGGTTTATTGTTGTGACTTTTGTGGCAATGTTACTTCAATTCATAGAGTTATGACCAACCATAAAAATTTAGCCCATGAAAATGTAATCCGCTCAATTTATACTAATACAGCTAGGGACCTCTAATCGTCCAATTTTATGAATGTCCTTCTTCTTTGTATGAAATAGTTGCAAATTTATTCAAACTGTCATTCGTTCATGTTTATTTGTACATATTTAATAAATAAAAAAATTTAACACAGGTAAATTGTGAGCAAAAATTAGTAAATTTGGCCGAACTTACATTCGGGCTTCTAACTCAGCCCCAAGGTAGAAGAGATAACGTCCAAATCCAGCAGATTAGACAAACCATTTTATAAATTGGAGCTGAAAACTCGAAATTTAGTAGTAGTATTATTATTTTTCATGGAGTATATGCCTAGGCGATATGCCGATAATGATATGAAATCAATCAATTAATTAAGTAAACATGTCTCATTTTCTGACTATGTTTAAAAAGTAAAATTGATGAATAATTGCTTGAGCCCTCCTAGAACCAAAAAAGAAATAGCTCCTTCTACACATTAAATTTAAATATGTAAGTTTGGATCGCACAAGTGGGTCCATAGCTCAGTGGTAGAGCATTTGACTGCAGATCAAGAGGTCACCGGTTCGAACCCGGTTGGGCCCTTTTGAATAATTTTCTGTCGAACCTTGACGTTTGATAATATTATTATAGCTTCTAACAATATACTGATAGTGGCCTACTCATATAGTTTTCCGTTTTCACCAAAATACACCTCATATTCGTAATTAAATTCAAGGAACACATTTTAAAAAACTTGAAAATTACTCGTCATATTTGTAATTTTTTTGCCTAGAACGTTTTTGGTTCAGATCAAACAACACAATGGAAATCTTCTACACTAAATAATCTGTTTGGTTGTAACTTTTGACACATGAAAAAGGTTACGGCTAGGCATACAATGTCATTCATTAAGCGAATTAATCTCAAACTGGAGGTATCATTTGATTAATTTCACAAATATTTACTATCAAGCAGTATAGTGGGAAGAATTTGATCTCTCTACCCTCGATCAGAGCTCTCGAGTACTAAATTAGGAAAATTACTCGTCATATTTGTAATTTTTTTGCCTAGAACGTTTTTGGTTCAGATCAAAGAACACAATGGAAATCTTCTACACTAAATAATCTGTTTGGTTGTAACTTTTGACACTTGAAAAAGGTTACGGCTAGGCATACAATGTCATTCATTATGCGTATTAGTCTCAAACTGGAGGTATCATTTGATTAATTTCACAAATATTTACTATCAAGCAGTATAGTAGGAAGAATTTGATCTCTCTATCCTCGATCAGAGCTCTCGAGTACAAATTAGGAAAATTACTCGTCATATTTGTAATTTTTTTGCCTAGAACGTTTTTGGTTCAGATCAAAGAACACAATGGAAATCTTCTACACAAAATAATCTATTTGGTTGTAACTTTTGACACATGAAAAAGGTTACGGCTAGGCATACAATGTCATTCATTATGCGAATTAGTCTCAAACTGGAGGTATCATTTGATTAATTTCACAAATATTTACTATCAAGCAGTATAGTGGGAAGAATTTAATCTCTCTATCCTCGATCAGAGCTCTCGAGTACAAATTAGGAAAATTACTTGTCATATTTGTAATTTTTTTGCCTAGAACGTTTTTGGTTCAGATCAAAGAACACAATGGAAATCTTCTAAACTAAATAATCTGTTTGGTTGTAACTTTGACACATGAAAAAGGTTACGGCTAGGCATACAATGTCATTCATTAAGCGAATTAGTCTCAAACCGGAGGTATCATTTGATTAATTTCACAAATATTTACTATCAAGCAGTATAGTAGGAAGAATTTGATCTCTCTATCCTCGATCAGAGCTCTTGAGTACAAATTAGGATATGGAAGCTCCTGGCAAGAGCGCTTTCTCCTTTAATTAGCGATTTTGGAATAATCGGGCCACTGCATACCAAATACCAAATGATAATACAAAACAAGAAAGGGAAAAACAAAAAGCTTCACAAACATTTGGAGAGCTGTTTTAAAGTCGAGATCCAATGCTTGCCAACATACTGAATATTGTGGTAGCCCAAACTTACAAACACAATTCTATCCTATGAACTTCAAGTTTAAGCCGACTCATGTTTCTGTTTTGAGATTTTTTCGTTTTGATACACTATTAGAAACTTTATTACTAAAATGTCCATGTTTAGTTAATTATCCGACCTAAATAAATTTTATCTACAAAATATATACATTCCACTTTAAAAGGCTCACAATTCATTATTAGTGCCATCAATCTTAGTTACACCCTTTTCCTTTTTTTCTCCTCTTCTCTTTCTTTATTTTTCCTGCAATCATCGGCAGTCTTTTCTCTAAAATCTTCACTTTCTTCTTTGCTTTAGGTGGGTATCTCTTGCTAGTCATTCTCATAATCACTTTCTCTTTTTAATTTGTTTGATTGTGTATATTCTTTCTTATATTTTTTTTGCCCAGAATTGCATATCATATTACTTTGCTGCTTTTATAGCTTATCATTCTTGATCTATGCGTAAATTCTAATATTGGGGTGGGTTACATAAGTTAGCATAACTTACAAACATTGTTTACCTACATAGTGTTAGAACATTATCAGGATAAACTTATAAATTGTTCGAACCACGTATCAAATCTCGTATATACAGCATCATGGCCAATTGACCCACGAAGTGACTGTGACACATCAAATATTTTTAGTAGTTGCATCGAGATGTAATCACAGTAAATTTTATATTTTGATAACTACTAAATCAATACTTACTTGAGAAATGGTATAACTTCGGGTCAATTTAGCAACACATAAAGTGTAGCTGACTTGTACTCCATATCACTCAAACTTCTCTTTCTAACATCCTTAGAACATCGGCCTGGTTGATTGAATATGGACATAGGAGGATATAATGGATCATTCACACATTCGACCGTGTGCCTATTGGGAATATTCCTAGCACATGGCACATTACTCTCAAAATAATAAGAACAAATATGAGCAGTTTCCTTTGCAAGATAAGCTTCGCATATAGATCCTTTAATCCTATTCATCTGCTTAACAAATTATTTGCATTTGCCAATTGTCCTACATAATTTCATGTTAGCCAAGAACATTCAAATAAAACAGAAAATTACGTCAAACTTATAATATTACTCTCAAAGGGATACATCCATCTGCATTGAACAGGCCCTCCAAGTCGTGCCTCATGTACAAGGTGGATTGGAAGGTGTTTCATCACATAAAAAAAACCACATGGAAATATCTTTTCCCTCTTACTAGAAGTTACACGAATGTTCTGATCCATCCGGAGTAGGTTTTCTTCCCTTAATGTGGTAGAACACAAGTCTTTGAAAAACAAACTAATCTCTGTGATGGGTTTCCAGATTCTTTCAGGCAAACCACAAAATGCAATAGGCACTAAGGTCTCAATGAAAACATGACAGTCATGACTTTTCAAATGGCTCAACTTCCCTACCTCCATATCAACTTTTTTTCCAAGATTCGACGCATAACCCTCGGGCATCTTCAATTTCGTAACTCAATCACAAATTTGCCGTCTTTCCTCCAAAGTGAATGTGTAACTTCCAAAGGGTCCGGTTCTTTTAGGGATTGATAGACTTGTGAAGATCATAATTAGTATATATAATTTATCATCAAATATACATATGTGTAAATTGATTCATCGACTTATAACCTACTCAGATGCATCGTTAATATATATATATATATATATATATAAAACACGCTTCGCTGTACTACTTTCAATACATATATAGCATGTTAGAGTATATTTTAGTGTATTCATCCCTTGTATTACAAGTGTTAACGGATTATATTTATATTATTTAGATAGTAAATATAAAAGTAATTTTTAATTTTTACCAATGTTGATCTAATAACCGATCAACTTTGGTCAGTTATATTCCAGAAATTAAATAATAGCGACCATCGTTGGTCGCTAAATGTTTCCCCTGTATTAACCAACCAACTTTGGTCGGTAATTTTAAATAAAATGTATTTATATTTTATAAAATATTTTAAATAATAATATAATTATTAAAACTTTATAACTGAGTCCCACATTACCGACCAAAGTTGATCGGTAATGTGAATGTTTCTTTGACCAAGCAAGTCTGACCAGTGCGATCAACTTGTTGACCACTTTACCGACCAAATACCGTAAGTTATTTAAAATAAATATAAAATATTTTTCTCCCCTTTCCCGACCAACTTTGGTCGCTTTTTTTGACCGACCAACTTTGGTCGCAAAAGTTTGGTCGGTAAGTACCAGATTTCTAGTAGTGTTTGGAGAAAGTACATTTTAAGGGGGAAAAAAAAAAAAGGGCATACCATCAAATCTCTACGATATATTTTTAAAAGTTCTACGAAATCGTTGGTTAGAAAGAATGAATAGACTTTTAAATACAAATCAGGTCAACTAATATGATAAGAATTTATCATGTAGTTAAGCAGCTAATCTCAACGCCAACAACAACAAAATTGCCAGACGCTAATAATTTTAATATGACTCGTCCTTCTAAAAGTTTAATTGTTTTGTTTTGAAAAATAGAAATGTATATTAATAATGTAAATTGAATTAACACCATAACACTTGACATTTTGTTTTTCCTTTTATTTATTCTTTCTCTCTTTGTTGAACTCAAAGAAATTCTTTTTCCTGGGTTCGGGAATTAGATTAAGTATTACTGCGAATAAAACTTAATTTTTTAGGTATTCTGTTTCCTCATAGGATTCTGTGCAGTAGTAACTGATAAACTGAAACTGGAACCTAAAATGGATTAATACAGATTATGATGTTATTATTTTGTTTTATAATGTTAGCATAAGGCGTTAACTACTCGCGAGTCGCCATTAAATATTTTTATAGTCATATTATAACATGCAGTTGTTCTGTATTCCATCGAAAATGATTATTTAATTAATAAATTAATTAGCAATTTAGCCTATCAACAAAGACTGTCTAGTGTTGTTGGGACAGTCCTTAGATACATTGCATCTGTCATGGGCACTAATTCACTACCTTTTTAATAAATTTTTATTTATTTATTTATTTTTGGCTGTATAAAGGGGTAGTTTTTGTGTTGGGTGCATGTATTATATCGTAATTCGTAAATGCACAAAGACAAGTTTCACTGCTATTCCCTACATGTTAGTTGCCAGAAAATTTTAGATTTGTGCCTCCCAAAATCTTCTCACCATCTCATGGCGAGGGACAAGTTCACTTTTTTTAACACTATGAAAAAGGGCCAAACACATTCTTGTACTGTCATAAAAGGTTTAAATTTACCCTTCGTCTTAGTGGCGGAGTCAAAATTTTCGTTAAGGGGTATCAACATATATAAAAATAAATATACCTGGAAATTAAGGGGAGTCAATACATAGTATATATACATATAATTATTTTTTTACCTAGTTACATAGTGTATTTTTCCAGTGCCTTCTTATAAGATGGCTCCGCCACTGATATATCCCTGTCGTTATACTATTGGTTCAAATATACTCTTTTTCGTTAAGTTTATCCAAGGTGGACATCCAATCCTATGTGACACTGACATTTGATGAGGTGGATGCCACATGGCTTGTTACCTCAGTGTCCCTAAGACATTTTACCCCTCCCTTCTATTTTTTCCACCACTAAAATTTTGCTCCCCTCCGCCACTATTGTCACCATTACCGCTACCATGAGAAATGTTGTATTTTAAATTTTAGTCTTTTATATATGGATTAGCGGCGCTAAGATGGCATGTCATGTGGCGTTCACCTCATCAAGTGATAGTATCGTCGGATTGGATGTCCACTTTGGACAAACTTAACAGAAAAGACCTATATTTAAACTGGTAGTATTACGGCATGGATATATTTGGACCCAAAGTATAACGAACGATATATTTAAACTTTTTCTCCTAATATAATGATGTATTTGGTCGTTTGCCATAAAAATTTCCCCTACTTTGACTTTTGAAAAATGAGATTCACGACAATTATTAAGAGTGACAACTTTTAGGCATCTTAAGTCAAATGATTTGCTATTTCAGCTTTGATTTTGAGTATCTTCTTGATTGTTTGGGATTAATATTTAAACAACATATATAGTCAACTACAATTATTGTTGATGAAAATATTAAGCAAACCTAACGACTTCAAGAGAAATAAAGACTAGGAATTACTCATAAATGTCATCTTGATTCTTGATTATCTTATCTATATGTTATTTTTGCCTTCGAATCTTTAAAGGAAAAGAATTCAGTGAACAGTAGATATAGAGTCAATCACAAGAATATTGAATGTGATGGAGACCAGCCAACCATGTTTTTCCTCTTAAGTTAAAAACAAAATAGTGATAATAATTGCCATTTCTACTCTCTTCACATGATCTTTGTCTTATTGATTCAATTTTCTTCACTTTAATCTTCCTTTTCATTTATTTATTTATTTATTTATTTATTTACTTTGCTTGGATGTGGTTGGAGGGTGAGGGAAGGGTGCAGGTATTTAATTTTTTTTATTTTAATCATTTACTTAGTATTGTTTTGTTTGGCTGGTGGAGGTGAAGGTATGTACCCGGGATCAGAGCAAGAGCCAGACCACAAGGACTATTGTACACTAACTTTATCCTGCATTTTTGCAAGAGACGTTTCCGCGAGCTATGAATTCAACAGTTTATACTGATAAATCTGGCCATGATGAAACAGTAACTTATTAATAAGATATCTACATGTACTATAACAAGCATGGCAAATATTTGAGGGTGTTTGTTAAACCATGCCTAGTTCTTCAACCTCTACAACACATGGTAAAACTTAAAACACCATTACTAAGAGAACTACAGGCGATTAAAAATGCACCCGAAAAAGCAGACCAATTACATGGGATATACTACTTGATATACATGTCAACAATCTCCTGGTTAGTACCAAGTTGGAAGATCTTGCTTCGGTGTGGTTTCGTATCCAATGCCAGGTAAATTCCCAGTGTAGTTGGCGGATTGCAAGTTGAACGGAGACCCAAACATGAAATGAAAATTGTCAATAGGGCCTGCATTGAAAGGTGAACTCTGTGGCAGCATAGAATGACTTGTAGAAATATTAGCATCTTTGAAGATATTTCTCTCCATTATTCCTTGGCTGTGTAGGTAATTATCACGGGGTTGTTGATGCGGCTGCTCTTTGGTCAGTGCAACGTTCCCCGTATTTTGGCTTTTGTTTCCCTGTATATTGCAATCATAGAATGACATAAGCTCAGTAATCATCCTTTGTCCATCTTCAGGAACTCCGACACCAGATAGATCAAAGGTAGGTGGTCCTTGATTAACAGGCAGAGATGCTGACTTTGGTTGCACATATTGTTGTGGGAAGACAACTGGCTTGACTTCATTAAAGTTAAAGTTTGAAACTCCAAACTGGGAAGAATTTCTGAAAGGGCAAGCAAATTGATGATTGTCTCTGGCAGATTTGTCCTGAAAACCATTTCGAATTTCACTGTGGGGACATTGTTGAAACTCGCACGTATAGATCTTTTGATCCATCATTACAGTCAGTTCATTCGCTTGCTTCCTCTTCCGAGTGAAATCTATGTTGGTGATGAATTCATCCTTGTTTGGATGAGATTGTTGCTGCAGAGGCAGCGTCTCCTTGAATCTCTCGACACCAATATTCAACAAGCTGAGATGGTTTGGTTTTTGCTCATGAACATCAAAGTTAGGCTCATCTTGAGCACCTTCAACGTCATATTCGCTGCTGTCATCCAAAATGAATGTTCCACTAGCACCAGCTGAGGACAAAGGTGGACAGCGATCAGGATAGAGTTCTCGAGCCAAAGCTTCCTCCTGACTGATGATGGCAAGCCAAGTTGCACTTTCTTTGGCAGTCATCTTATCCTGCAAGCACTTCGACTGCCTTACAAGCTTACGGATTTTAGCAATATCGGGAAACATGTGCTTGATCACCGCGGTGAGGACACCAACTTTCCACGCCTTCTTAAGATCATGAGGCTTCTTATAAGGCGGAGGACCTTGTTCCTTCTGCAAACCCAACTGAGGCCACCAATCCTCCTGACCAGTGGGCCACCATGGGGGTGAAACACCTTTCTCCAATGGAAATCTTCTCTGAGGAGGATCGCAGTGCTGCATCAGAGCTGACAATAACGAACCAAGGGTGGTATCTTGCAGCTCCTGCAAGGTGTGAGGGGTAGGACCCACTGGATTAGCTCCCTCGTTCATCCCTGGGATGGCATGATCAGCTTGGTATTTGGCTATGGCCGCAGGGCCATTTCGATCGAACCTCACTTTATCCTTCCACCACTCCCGAAGATTATCAGATGCCCCACCGACCGGCTTGCCTTTTTCCGGAATGATCCCATAAACAAAGCCTTGAGCTTTACATACTTCCATCATTTTCAACATATACTTCAAGATCCCGTCCTGTGCCCTCGACATCTTCTTCCTCCTCGCCTGCTCCTGCGACTGACGATGTTTTGCAGGATCCACACCTTCCTTACTTTTAGTCATTTCCTTCAGCCTTTTCATCTTCATCTTGTCCCTCCACATTCTCCTCTCTAACTCATCCACATCAATCTCCTCATCACTATAATCATCATCCACCACCGGCTCCGGCTCTGGCTCAGTCTGTGGAGCAGCCGCGTCCACTTCCTTTAGTGGAGCAGGAAAGAAATCGAGATCGCCACAG
Organism: Nicotiana undulata; assembly: GCA_005239495.1. NCBI lineage: Eukaryota > Viridiplantae > Streptophyta > Magnoliopsida > Solanales > Solanaceae > Nicotiana > Nicotiana undulata. The sequence goes on along the minus strand of ML266201.1, from coordinate 29,599 downwards.
AATCTCATATCATCAAACATCATCATCTTGACAGGAAGAATAATCCCTCAAAAAAGTGAAGCTACTTGCAACTTCCACAAAATCCGAACAAGATTAACCAGATAATACCCAAAATCCTCAATTATCCTATGCTTTTCCGATATTCAGCGCCAGAATCTACTGAAATCAATCAAATTACATGATCTTCCCTCCTGCAAATACATTAACAAGGAACATAAGAAATCTCAGTAAACATTTCCAGAACTGAAATTCAAATCATACAGAAACGACAAACAAAAAGTCGATTGATCCATATTTAGATGAGACAAAAAAGAAGCATAGTTTTGTTCATATGAGATAAAGCCAAGATTATCTCCAAACAATATAAGCACTCCCATTTTCTCGGAAACTCAACAGAAAAAACTGTACAAACTATCTCCCGCGAAAATCCAAGAATATTGACATACTTTCCTAGATCTAAAATATCAAATATTCATGTAATCAAACAGAAAGCTAGAAAAAAGAAAGAGGGAGTTCGTAATAAAAATCCTGTAACGTACCTACCTATGTAGGAGTAATAGAAGACTGATGAGACCATAAGACTAATTTTCCTTTATTAGATTAATCTGTTGATTATAGAACAAACTATTTTCAACAAATTCAGAACAGAAAAACACAATCGTGAAGCCAAAGCTCAAATCTTTACATCAGTAATCAAGGCCACATATCACAACATAAGATCAATTTATCAGCGGGTGTCAAGAACTGAAGTCAAACATAATTTGAGAAGAAAAACCAAACCCCAAATGAAACTAACATCAAAATTCAGTAAAGATCTAATTAACTTGACAACACAAGGTATTAAAGCAAATATTTTCAAGAAAATAATTTTTCTTACAAGAGTCTGTTCAAGTTTTGTTCTGGTTAGAGAATAATTGAGTGTAGATGGAAGAAAGAGGGAGAGGGGGGATGGGGAAGTTATAGTAGCAATACATACACAATTTTAATAATGGAGATGTGAATATGATAGTACTATTTTGACGGTGGAAATGTATTGGGAGATGAAAAGTGTCGGCTCTTTTCTAAAAGCCAAACCAATAAGCTTTTCCTTTGTTTCTTTTGCTGTTCTTTTTTTTGGATTTTTATCATCTTGGCCTCTATATGAACACACGTTTAAATTTATTGATCTGTAATAAAGTGTCACTATTCTTTATTAGAGAGGTCATCTCGTTATTGTTTATTCTAACAAAGTTACATTCACGGTGTGTTTGGTATAACGGAAAATATTTTTCGTGAAAAATATTTTTTAAGAAAATATATTTTGAAAAAATAAGTAGTAATTTTATTAATTTTTCGGTGTTTGGTATGCAACTTATGAAAAATAGCTTATCAAGAGTATTCATAAATAATTTAGATACAATAAACATGAAGCGATAAACTTTCGAACCAACAACCTTTTGAACCTACAAATTTCATAAACTTCTGAACCGCTAAATTTCCGAAACCGCGAAATTTCGAACTCGTAAACTTCCAAACACATAAACTCCCAAACTCATAACTTTGGAACTTGTAAAATGTCGAACATGTAAACCGAAGGTTGAAATAAACTAAAACTGAAAAAAAAAAAAAATATATATATATATATATATATATATATAAACGGAGGGGGAGGAGGGGGAGGAGGGGGCTGTGCAAAAAAATGAAAAAACATAAATTTGAAATTACAAAAAAAAAATTATGCGGGGGGCGGGCAATGGGGTGGGTGTTGCACAAAAAAAACAAAAATCTGAAAATTACAAAATAATAATAATAATAATAATAATAATAATAATAATAATATTATGCGGGGTGGGTGGTGCAGAAAAAGTGAAAAAATAAAAATTTAAAATTACAAAAAAAATGGGGGAGGAGGGGTGGTGACGAAAGAAAACTTAAATGTGAAAAAATTAACTTTTTTGGCGAGAGGGGGTGGGGTGGATAGGCATTGGGTGGTTAGGTGGGTGGGTGTGGGATAGGTTGGTGAGGGTAGGGAATATGGTGGGGAGGGTTGAAAATGAGTTTTGGAAAATATTTACAAGATAAGGAAAACATTTTCCTCCGATTGAAAAAAAAATGAATTGATAAGTATATTTTTCAAAACATTTAAATCAACCAAACATGAAAAAATTAAAAAATATTTTCCTTCCAATTAAACACACCCTCAGAGTCAATTTTACCTATTAATTATAGTGTAAACACAGAATGTTATTTTAATTAGTCTGTGTTCATAAGAGAAGAGGCAGATGTTGTGAATTATGAGGACGAGTGAATGCGAGGAACACAATCTTACGTTCCAAACAAATAAATGCATTTTCTTGTGTTTTTTTAATCTAATTTTGTTTATCAAATATATGGGTCAATAGACTAAAATTCGCTTTCGTATAGTGTTAGCTAAATAGAGGAAATGATCAAAATGATCCTTAATGTACGGAGGTTGCTTTATCTTGGTCCTTATTGTATTATCCTTAATAGATATGGTCCTTAATGTATTCCAAAAGATAACATATTTGATCTTTGCCCTAAACCTAACAGATTTCTTTAAAAGGTCTGTTAAATTTAGCCTTGGCGCCCCATGTGCAGCTCACGTGCAATTAAAGACTACCTGCTACCGGTTAAAATCTATAGCATACAAAAGCTTACCCTTTTTCCATCTTAAAACAGAGATTTGCAAAGGAACAAAGAGCTTCTGTGCACAAGAGCTCATTGAATGAAGAGTTTGCGTCTCTTTCTCTCGTCTCTGCCATAAACAAGTAGGAGCTTCTCTCTTCTCTGTTCTTTTCTAATTCCAAATTTTAAAGTTGCTCTGATGCGAAGGTGAAAGCAAGTCCTAATAGAAGGAATTTTTGAAGCCTTTCGATATCATTGTTGAGCAAAACTGATACTACAGAAGCTCTAATCGAAGTCATATCTAATAGGGTTAACTCTAAATTTTTTGTTTCATTAATCTCTATCTTGTTTATTCTTTTTTAACTCGAAAGTCGAAACACAAAATTTGAGTCTTTTTTGTCAAATTGATTTCTGTTAAAAATAAATTCTGAAGCATCGTACAACAGGATTAGTCGGAAAAAAAGATATGAAACTTTAACTATCAATGTAGTTTACTGCAATTGGATTAGTAATTGATGCATATATTAAATTTAAACTGATGGAATAGTAGCTGGTTCATATCTTGCTGTTTGTGGACATAGTTTTACAAAATTACATTAGAAAAGCAAAATACAAAAATTAAAGTCAAGTTGTAAGATTTAGGCTTCAAATCCGCTACTACCAACACCAAAACGAGCAAAAATATCTTCACTTCAAGTCAGCTACTACTCCATCAACAAAAAGATCAGCAACATATCGACCATCATCTGAAATATGCATAGAACACATTAGCTTAGATATGACAACAAAAGTAACTTATTAGCCTAAGTGTAATCAAAGCGGGGAAAAATTACCAAGTTAAAAATTCGCGTCGGATGAAGTAACATTATCATCTTGGACAATTTCTTCTCTTCTAATCTGTAAAAGAAAGAATATTAAATTTTTTAAAGAAGCCGAGCTAATTCTACTATCAAATCAAAATATTTACCGGCAGCTTTTCGGGAACAAATGAAGTAGCAGGCATCCAACAAGCTGGCTCAAAATCTCCTACTTCTTGCTGCACATTGTTAAACTTGCAAGTTCTCCTATTATGGACAGGCTTGTGACATAGGCCACAGTCAATAGATGTCTGCTTCTTCTTCATCTTACTTTTACTTGATCCTACTTCATCTTGTTCCTTTCTTCTCAATTTTTGCTTTCTTCCTTGCTTGTTTTGTCTTAAAAACCTTGGAGGCAAAGGACGAACCTTGTCTGATTTAGTCCACAATTGTGAACCATTAATCGGAATAATAATCGGTGCATAATTTTTTTTATACGTTCCCACCTTATAGCAGTCGTCCACATAATTAATAACCTCATTATTTTTATCCCAAATTGCTGAAATTGCATGTTTGCAAGGGATTCCTGTGATGGTCCATTTCCGACAACTACATTTTCTGCCCGCAAGGTCCACAACCCAAATATCGCTAACACTTCCTCCGAGAATTTCATAGTTCCATTCATTCGATTTTTTAGGAATAAAAGCAGCAGCAACTTTCTCATTTTTGTGCAAAATACTCCTGATCCAAGGACAAATATCACCATAGTTCCATCTATCACCTTTATCCATGTTAGCTTGTAATCTAGCCATAAGAAGATATCTCAGCTTCTCTAACAAAGTAATGATTGGCTTGTCTCGAGCGTCAAGTATCATGCTATTGAAAGATTCACACATATTATTTAACAAAATATCACACTTAGCATTAGGAGAGAAATGTGATTTGGACCATTCAGTAGGTGCTTTTTCTTTCAACCATGTAGCAGCTTCGGCATCTAATTTAGCAATGTCTTCCATGCGAGCATTAAAGTATCTCGCTGTTGTAGCACCAACAGCAGCCCAAAGTGCATGTTTTTGTAACGACCCGGTCTGTCGTTAGTAGCACCTGCATTTTAATTACTGTTATTGACTTGTCATAGGTAGATTGTATTGTTATTGATGTGTTAAATTTGGTAGGCTTGAAATTAGAATGGTTGTAGTGAGAGTTTAGTCACTTAGTCTTTAAAATGGCCTTATAGTTGGAAAAGTCAACTGGGGGTTGACTTATTGGTAAACGACCTCGGAATACGGATTTTATGGCTCGGATAGCTTCGTTAGGTGATTTGGGACTTAGGAGTGCGTTCGAAATATTTTTGTGATGTCCGATGTAGAATTAGGTTTGAATTGGCGAAAGTTAGTTTTTGGTGATTCCCGGTCGGCAGTGGAAAATAGGCTATCGGGGTCGGAATGGAATTCCGAAAGTTGGAACAGGTTTGTAATGTCATTTTGGATATGTCTACAAAATTTCAGGTCAATCGGAGTTGTTTTGGATAGTTTCGGCATCGTTGGTGGAGTTTTAGAAATATCAAATTTCTTAGGCTTGAATCCGATGTGATTTTGGTGTTTCGATGTTAGTTTTGGTGTATCGAGGGTGCAACTAAGTTTTAATGATCATATGTGATGTGTTGGTATAATTGGTTGGGGTCCCGAGGGGCTCGGGATTGATTTCGGGTGGTTAACAGACACTTCCGGACTTGAAAAATCTGTTGTTTTGCTGGTGTGTTGCAGGGTGTAAATTCCTCTATGCGATCGCGGGGTGTCATATGCGATCGCATAGGTCTGTTGGCAAGGCCCCAGAATTTGTTCTGTGCTATCGCACTTGAGGAGCTGCAATCGCGGTAGAGGGAGTGCAAGTTGTACGATCACGTAGGAGGGGGTGCGATCGCACAAGGTCTTAGCGCGTGGGGGAAAGGGTAGCTGTTGCACTGTGCGATCGTGTGCACAGTGATACGATCGCGTGAGGGAGTGGAGAAGACCCTGTGCGAACGCGCCTGGGAGCGTGCGAACGCACAGGGTATTTTATTAAAAATATGGGCACAATATAATTAAACCCCCCGCGACCATTACACCTTTTAACACCATTTTTGAACGGAAAAAGAGCTTGGAGGCGATTTTGAAGAGAGAAAATCAGTGTTCTTCATAGAGGTAAGTATTTTGGACCCTAAAACTCAATTGTAGGTGATTAAAGACCTTAATATCAGTGTTTAATTCATGAAAATCAGTCGAAAATGATGGGGTTAGGGCTTGAGATTATGAGACCTCTAGGGATCGATTTGAGGGGTCAAACAAACTCCGATTTTAGCGTTCTTTATATGTACGGGATCATGAGATGATGAAGAACATTTTGGTATAAAATTTGTCGAGTTTCGAGACGCGAGCCCGGGGGTCGGGTTTTGGCTAATTTCGGGTTTTGAGCTAAAATTGGTATTTTTCAATTGGAATTCATTCCTTAAGCATAATTTGATGGTAAAGGTCTGATCTTTATAGATTTGGAGCACTCGGAAGTTGATTCGAGAGGCAAGTTGGTTGCAGAGTAGCTTTTCGGGCTAGTTTGAGGTAAGTAATGTCTTTTAATCCTGTCCTGAGGGTATGAAACCCCGGACCTTGCATCATTTCACGGATTTTGGAATGAAAAGATTGTGACTTTGGAAATATATTCCCTATTTAGGCAATTATTGAGTTGCGAAATCGATTTTTAAGCCTATGCTTAATAGTATTGATATATTTTGATATGATTTGGGTTGTAAGCCATGTTTGGGGCCTAGTGCCGATCTGTTTACCCCTTGGGGGCTGATTTTACTATTTTTCTCACTTGATATGTTATGATTTTCACTCAGTCTTTTTTTTATGATTGTTTTGACACTTAGAGTATTTTTGATATTATTTCTTGAAAATGAAACACTATTTTTTGGTCGAGAACCCGGTATAAAGATGGTCCGAGTTGCATGTTGAGAGTGTCTGACTGAGTGAGGTCGCGGGCCAATATTGTGATGATGTTATGATATGAGAGAGGCCGAGGGTCAATATTGTGAGTGATTTATGCCATGATGTGACTTGTTATAGCGCTTGGGCTGTAGGAGTCCCTCCGGAGTCTGTACACACCTCCAGTGAGCACAGGTACCTACTGAGTTCGAGTGATGCCCGCAGGACTGCTACTGAGTGATTGTGAGGTTGCCAGCTGGGCTGATACTGAGTGACTGTGAGGTTGCCTGCTGGGTTGATACTGAGTGATGGTGAGGTGCTGATGGAAATGTTATGAGAGATTATTATGGCCCGAGGGGCCGTGTTATGATGATGTTACTGAGTTTTTGACTATGATTCACTTCATTTTTCAAACTGATTTTACTGAGAGTTTTACTGAGATATATTGAAAATATACTTGTTTCAGAGAAGTTTCTGAAAATTGGTTTTTCGAACTTATGTATATTGTATTGAGACTTGGTATTTTACTATTTTCTGGATTGGTGTATCTGTGCTGTGTGTTTCATATACTTCAGACTGTGATTTTATTTCATTACTACTGAGTTGGCGTACTCATCATTACTCCCTGCACCCCCGTGTGCAGATCCAAGTACTAGTGCGGAGCAGTATCCATCTTTGTTCGTTAGCAGCAGCTTTACGGGATTTCGAGGTAGCTGTCCAGCGTCCGCAACTTCTCAATTTCCCTTCCTTTATTAGTATTAGTATTTATTTCATAGACATTGATTAAGACATTAGCAGAGTTAGTTTTATTTCTTAGATGCTCGTGACAATGTTGACTCCAGTCTTTGGAGGTTTGTTTAGATTTGTTAGATTATACATTGGGGCGTAAAGACTTAAAGAAATTATTTTATATTTTGTTTGCGGTTATTATTGATGTTTGAACTATTATAATAAGAACAAATGAGTAGTATGTGATGGTTGGCTAGCCTAGTTCCACGATAGGCGCCATCACGGCCTGTTAGGATTTGAGGTCATGACAGTTTTAGCGAAATACCACTAAAGCCAGCCCTCTTAAAATTGTTCTGAAGATGTCTCACACAAAATCTATGACTAACATATGGTAAAACTTCATTAAAAGCTTCAACAAAACCTTTTTGCTTGTCTGACATAAAAGTCCAATTAGCTTGATCGTCAACCTCCTAGTCATTAGCCAAGTAGTTCAAAAACCAGAACCATGTCTCCTTACTTTCCTTTTCAACAACTGCATGTGCCACCGGAAAAATATTATTATTAGCATCAAGGCCAACTGCAGTCAACAATTGATACCCATACATCTGACCTTTCAACCAACACCCATCCACACCCACCAATTTTCTACACCCAGCCTTAAAACCCTCCTTGCAAGCAGCAAAACATACGTAGATTCTTTGAAATCTATACGGCTTGTTAGGCATCTCATTTTCAGTTAACTTCATATGCATCGAAGTTCCAGTATTTGACCTTCCAATTTCAAGGCAATAGTCCCAAAGAATGGAAAATTGTTCTTTGATATCTCCATCAAGTAACGTAAGTGCTTTTTTTTAGTCCTTCTAGATTGAGCTAAAGAAACATGAGCCTTAAGTCCCACACTAACTGTGTCTCTTAAATTAGATACCTTTTACTCCCTATTTTTATTGATATCATCAAGATATGTCCTTGCAATGAATTAAGACATAATTGTCTTGTTGCGATGGTGCCAAGTTTTGCAAGTATGCTTGGAATTGTATGTTTTTACCTGAAATGCATTGTCCCAGTGCATTACGGATGCCATAATCACCCATTCACAATCTGGATCTCTACACTGTGCTTTTATTCTTTCTGAATCATTCTTGATCCACCTAATATTCCTCCCTTCATTTACCTCATGAGTTGATACAGCATTTTTGAACTCCACCTTACTTCCAAATATATATTCCAAAGCTAATACATGATGTTTTGCTTCAGTTCTTGGGTTGTGCTTTGGGAAATCAAAGCTTTCATTATCGGAATCACTATTCAAACTTTTCTGATCATCGGAGTCCATACAATCTGAATCTCCATCTTTATTAGACAACTTTCTCAAAACTTCTTCACTAATAAGCTTTCTGCCATTCTCAAAGCTTTATTTTTTTTGTTCTTGTTTTTCAAGGATGAAATCATCATCGGATAACTCGTTTTGTGAATCTTCACACTCATCTGTATGTTTTCCTTTTCAATATGTACAGTAACATATTCTTCTTGGTTTAATGTGTAATATGTTTGGCCTGAGATCTCAACTGGATCTACTCCAATGTAGGAGTCCAAATGTTCCAAATACAACTCAATTGCTCTATCATTCGGGATGAATTTTTTGATTGTGAGAGCTTCAACTTCAGTAGAAACTAGTCTCCATTTGTTGCCGAACTTCCCACATTTATGCCAAAAAAATTCTGAGTCATTCACATAGCCACACATCTCAACCATCTTCTTCAAATTTGTTAGATTAAGGTTTGTCACTTCAACATAGTCAAAGTAGTCCACCATGCCTTCAACATAAGTTTGTTTGGCCGATGCTTCATCAATCCCTTATGGCAAACTTTAATGCTAAAAAAATCAGCCTCGGACACAGGGTCTGTCAAAAATAATTATGAGGACCACCATTCTAGATATTATCTGAATATTTTAAAGAACAAGCGTATACTTCTAAATATTCTCTGGACCACTATTAATCACTCTACGAGACAAAAGGAATAAACTTTGGGACCCATATCTAATACTTTATGTAGTAAATTTATAACTAACAAAAGATAAATTCTTTTACTTAGAATTGACAAAAGATAAGAGATAATAAGTACTTAATGGCCCAAACGTTTAAACCAAACAAAAATCTTATCATAATATGGGGCTGATTCTTCGCTACCATTCCTTTTGACCAACATTCTTGGTAATAAAGAAGAAAGTAGAATGTACTTTTGATGTAGATATCGTTTTTGTTGACTAAGAGATGAAAACAATGCAACTGAATAAAATTAGGGCATGGTTCTTAGCCAAACTAGTTGCTCCTCTATTAAGAAATTTTGAGAAGTGTTTTTGACTTAGAGATGATAAGTTTCCCTCTTTTTAGATGATTCCACGTGAGCTGCACATGGGGTGCCTAGGTTAAATTTAACAGGCTTTTTTGAGAAGTCTGTTAGGTTTAGGGAAAAAGACCAAATATATTATCTTTTGGTATACATTAAGGACCATATTTGTTAAGGGTAGTACAATAAGGACCAAGATAAAGCAGCCTCTATACATTAAGGACCATTTTGATCATTTTCTCTAGCTAAATATGTAAGAAAATATGTAAAGTAAATATAGTGAGCTATTGTTCTAAAGAATACAAAATATCACCCCCTCAAGGCAGCATAGTGTTTTACCAAAAATATGATAATACACTTATGTGAGGTTTGTTAAGCTAAAATGGTAGGTTAATCCTAGTTAATCTTAATAACTGTCAGATCTATGAAAGTAAAACTAATAAGCAGAATAGAACGCCGTGATATTGAATGCTCAGTCAAGATGTTAACAATGATTGACAATGAATATAGGGTGGAATATGCGAAATAAATGTGTACAATGGCAATAAATGTAATAACAGATGATTATACGTCTGAATGCCGAGTGATGGATATCTACTGTCTTATCGTCAGCAGAGTAAATGATAGACAACGTGAGTGAGATGTTGAGTTCTCGGATCTCGTATACAGAAAGGTGTTTCTTAACTTAGGAATCGATAGATGAGACGAGAGATGTATATTCTTTCAATAGTCAACAATACAAAGTGTTCTTTTCTAGGATTTTGCATATGCCTTTTTTCTTCCCTTCGTGTTCTATATATAGGAGACATCCTTTAAGGAACCCTAAAAAGTACAAGAGAGAGAATAATCTGTTAGAATATTTCCCGTCATCAATTTAAAATTGGGCTATCGCCAATAAAGTCTTCTGCTCGAATTCGTCTGAATTAGGACCACTTGCTCTTACTTGTGGGTCGAACTATACTTCGACCTCGGCCTCTACCATCACAAAAGTTGATCCAAATTTTGACCAATACACATAGTGCATAAACCATCTCATATTCATATAGGGACAGGAGAAGTACCGCTTCCCAAAAGATAGTGATATATATTACCAACTTCAATAATTAAAATGATTAAAATTCAAATAATATCATAAAAATAATGATTAATATATACCTAACTTAATTTAATTTTATGTTTTTTATGTTTTGTGGGTGGGTGGGTTGGGATGATTTAGCGCTTTGAGTGTAGGTGTAGCTTGAAGTGCAGTATGATAGAAAAGGATAAGTTATAAGGTGGAAAGGAGAAATAAAGCTACTCGTATCTAGTGTTTGTACGAGGGAAATAAATATAATATAAATTTTAGTGTTATTAATGTCACGATCCAAAATTCTATTCGGCCGTGATGGCGCCTATCGTGGAACTAGGATAGCCATTATCACATACCCAATTACTTTGGCGAAATATCCCAAATTCATTAAATAACGTTTCATAACACGTATATAATATTCAAATTCTTTAACAAAGCGTAAACAAGCTGACAGACTATAACCCGTCTCCCAGAACTGGAGTCAACAGCATCTAAGGGTAATACTACACTGCTAATATCATAATACAATGTCTCCGAACAAATACTAAATACTACATGAAGGAAGGGAAATAGAGATGTTGTGGACGCTGGACAACTACCTCAAAATCCCGAATGTTGACGCCGAACGGACTCAGATGACTACTGCTCAGAACCAGTACATGGATATGCACACAGAGGTGCAGTGGGTAATGATGAGTACGCCAACTCAGTAGTAATGAAAATATATCAAGTCTGACGATAAGAACACACAGTAACAAAACATCAATCCACAAATAGTAAAATACTGAGTTCTAACAGTGAATACACTTAGGCAATATCCTTAAATCCAGTTTTCCATAAAAATCCTTTGAATAAGAATGATTTCAAATGTTTATCAGTAGAATTCCCAAGAATATTAGTATGAAAGATAAAATGAATCATAATCAGAACTCAGCAAAATATCATTATAAGTCGCCCCTTGGGCCAAATCATCACTCATAATCAGTCACTCAGCACCTCATCATCACTCAGTAAAAGTCACTCAGCACCTCACAGTCACTCATACCTCCCAATCACTCGTCACTCAGTACTCGCACTCAGTAGGTACTTGCGCTCACAGGGGGTGTACAGACTCCGGAGGGGCTCCTACAGCCCAAGCGCTATAAACAGCCAAGTCATGACAACAATCACTCTGACACTCGGCCTCTCTCATATCATAAATATCCTCACAGTATTGTCTCTCGGCCTCACTCAGTCAGACACTCTCAGAATGTCACTCGGGCCATCAATAAACGGGATCCTCGACCCAAAACAGTATTTTTACTTCATGAATAATAATATCAACAAGTTCTGAGTGTCAAAATAGTTCAACAAGAAAGACTGAGTGTAAATCATAATTACCACGTGAGGAATATCAGAAAATAGCCCCCGAGGGATTTAAACAGATCAGCACGAGGCCCCAAACATGGCTTACAGCCCAAATATATTAGAAACATAGTAATACAAATTAACATATAATTTGAAAGCAGTTTCGCAACTCAATAGTTGCCTCAGAAGGAACCAATGTCCAATTTCCAATTAAAGCAGGCCACACACTATCCAGTGTGTACGTCACTCAAAAATAGTGAAAGGATGCTAAGTCCGGGGTTTCATACCCTCAAGGCAGGATTTAAAGACATTACTTACCTCAAACTAGCCCGAAAAGTTACTCCGCAATACTCTTGCCCCTCGAATCAGCTCTCGAATGCTCCAAATCTATCAAAATCAGATTTATCACATCAAAATACGCTAGGGAGATGAAACTCAATCGAAAAATATCAACTAACCCAATCAAAAAATATCAACTTTATGCAAAATTCCCGAAATTGGCAAAAACCCGACCCCCGGTCCCATGTCTTGAAACTCGATAAACTTTATACCAAAATGATCATCATCCTCTCACGAGTCTATACATATAAAGAACACTGAAATCGGAGTCCAAATGACTCCTCAAATCACCCTTAGAAGGTCTCTTAATCGCAAGCCCTAGTTCTCTCTTTTTTTCCACTGATTTTTCCCAATTAAACACCACTAATTAGGTCCTTAATCACATATAATCGAGTTATGAAGTCCAAAACACCTTACCTCAATGAAGAACTAGCGTTTCCCTCTTAAACATCTCTCCAAAAGCTCTAATTCCGTTAAAAAATGGTGGAAAAGTGAGAAAGGGTCGCGGACTGGCCTTTTATATACTGTCCAGGCATTCCTTCATCGATCGCGACACATCCAGTCGCGATCGCGGAGAGCAATTCTACAGCCTCCATTATTTACTCTACGTGATCGCGAATATCTCCACGCGATCGCGATTCATTATGACTTAAATTCACGCGATCACGAACCTACCCACGTGATCGCGTAGCACAACTGGCCACACCCACACGCGCCTCTCTACCTCTGCGCGATCGCACTGCTTAAGCCCCCCAACCTCTGCGATCGCGAACACACTTATGCGATCGCAGGGAGTAAAATCCTGCTCCCCTCAACTTGAACTACGTGATCGTGGTTCTTCTCACGCGATCACAGAGAGAGGGTTTCCTGCTACACAAAAATCAGAAAATCAGCAATTCTCTAAGGCCCGAAAATGCCCGTTTGATCATCCGAAACACACCCGAGGCCTTCGGGACCTCAACCAAACCTACTAACATATCCCATATCATCATTCAAACTTAGTCGAGCCTTCGAAGCACCAAAAACAACACAAAAACACCAAAATCACATCGAATTCAAGCCTATGAACTTTGAAATTTCTAAATTCCACCAACGATGACAAAACCAACCAAAACACGTCTGATTGACCTGAAATTTTGCACAAAACTCCAAAATGACACTACGAACCTGCTCCAACTTCCGAAATTCCATTCTGACCCCGATAGCCTATTTTTCACTGCCGACCGGAATTCGCCAAAAATTAACTTTCGCCAATTCAAGCCTAATTCTACACCGGACATCGCAAAAACATTCTGAACATACTCATAAGTCCCAAATCACCTAACGAAGCTATCCGAGCCATGAACTCCGCATTCCGAGATCGTTTACCAATAAGTCAACTCTCAGTTGACTTTTCCAACTATAGAGCTACTTTTAGAGACTAAGTGTCTCAATTCTCACCACAACCATTCCGAACTCGAGCCAACCGACTCTAACACATCATAAACAGTATAACCAATGTACGACAAGGCAAAAACAGTAATAATAATACAGATTCTACGGAATGACCGGCCAGGTCATTACAATTAATAGTTTTTACTTTAGTTGCCGGTGTTTCTTTTTTATGACAAGAGGACTTTTTGACTACTATACCCTTATTTACTTTTCACTTATAAGTTTGCTATGCTATGTAGTCAATATTTTTACTTTCAAAAACTATTAATAAGAGAGCTTTTTGATTACTATACCCTTATTTAATACTTTTCACTTTTAAGTTTTCTATGCTATGTAGTCAATGTTTTTACTTCCAGGAACATCGAATACTAAGCGCAAAATGGTAACATAGTAATTAATTATACATTGATTTTTTCAAACGACGACTATTTGGGACCAAATATATTTTGTAACCACAACAAATAATATAAGACCGGAGGGAATATGTATTATTTTCACTTTATTTTATAATTTTAATGATTAAATTGCCCGAATAATTAGTGTAAAATAATGTAGATAACTATTTTCGGAAGGTTAAAAGAAGATCATTTTTAAAATTTAAAATTGTAAATGGACATGATGTACAAATAGCAAAGCTAGTACAGTACAATAAAGGTAATTCAATTCTTTAGTTTGTGGCAGAGAGTAGCTATGGAGCTTTTCTGGCTTGAATGGGAAGAAATCCATGAGAGGAAAATTACTTTTTTTAGAAAACAGACTTACTTAGTTCAACAAAAGGTCTTGACCAACAAAAAGAGCTTTTTCCACCGGTCTATTAGGCCGGACACTTTCTTTCTCTTCATTTCATTTCAGGAAGGAGAAGATCCTTTTGTACGTGAGATAATGAGTAAATATGACAATTGTGTGTATTTAAGGAGGGGAATTTTTCTTGGGAACCCCTTTGGGTCAATGACCTTATCTTTCAAGTGGGAATGCAATGATTTTTTAGTAAAATGTTGTGGGGATGGGGAAAGGAATGTGTTACTTTGTTGTTTTCTTGTTTTTGTTGAATTTATAAGTTGGCAATTACCTTAGGGTGTCTTATCCTTTTGAGTTTCTTTGGATATTTGTTTCTTGCGATAGTTACATTTGACCAATTAGGGGATCAACTTAAATTGATCATACAAATAGCCTTACATTTTTCTTTTTCTTTTTCTTTGCATATATGGAGTGTAAGTTAGAAAGAGAAAAGAGCATTTAAGGCAAGTGATTGAGTGTAAATTAGGCAAGTAATTAAGAAACTTAACTTAGGTTTAGGACATCCTTTAGGTGAAAAGGGGATGTTTTGCTTAGAGTTGGAAAAAACCAAATGCATAGGTATAACATATTATATGGAATTAAAAATTTCTAATATACTGTGTTTAAAGGTTATTAATTTTCTTTTCTTCACAAGGTTAACAGAGGAAGAGAAAATTCAATTGGTTAGCTTAGCATAGACCATGAAACCATTTGAATTGGTGTTATCGTGATTTTAAATTGTGCTTCCAATAGTTTGACCTATCCAAAAAAATTGTCGGCCTATGAATGTGATTTCGACTTGCCTCTTGGCTTATGTATAGATATTGATTTATTCACACAACAATTTGCTTCTCGTATCGACGAATTAGAAGAGATGTCAACCGGCAACCGTATCTGAAAACCGGAATGTCTGGTAGAATACTTGGCCTTCTGCACTGGAAGCGAGACCCGAAGGGTGAGCTTATGGCGGTTAGTTTCTAGCACTAAATAATAGGCATTAGGTGAAATCTGATTCAAATCCAATATAGTACCTATGGGTACATAAAAATGGATTGAATCGATTCTTTTTAGTGAATAGATTTGATGGATGATATTATGGATTAATTGCCTGGCGGGAGCGTGTTACTTTTCAAAGCTTACCTTATATTATTAAAGACTCTTCCCCTACTTTCCACGCATCATGAGTGGATCATTTCTCCCTATGAAAAGGGGACTCGAGCAGGCTACCATGAGACAAAAGATCTTCTTTCTTCTCTACAACGTATTGATTTGACCCCATAAGCGGGGCCAAGCATGTTGCCGTCAGAGGTAGGGCCGACACTGACACTGGAAGACGAAAGTTAGGGGAGTGAATGGGATTAGATACCCCCAGTAGTCCTAGCCGTAAATGATGGATACTAGGCGTCGTGCATATCGACTCGTGCAGTGTTGTAGCTAACGTGTTAAGTATCCCGCATGGAGACTCAAAATCTCATGTTAAATTGCATGGAGGTTCGATTCCTCTTCAAGGCATAGTTGAGGCAAAAGTGGGTTTTGCTAAAGGTCTCTTTCAAAGAGGAGCGATGACACAAATTATTAGTGACATCCTATATAACATATGTGAGCCTTACGTAGACGATTTGGTAGTCTTTTCAAAAGAAAGAACTGACCACATCAAAAATTTACGAAAGGTCTTCGAAAGGTTAAGAAACATCTTTTCTTTTTTTCGTCGAGATTGAGTTGGTATTTAGTGTACCGCTTGTGACACCTATGCTTTGAAACCCTGCAACTAATGAGAAGGCCCTATGGAATAAAGGGAAGAAAATTCGCCCCAAAGAGTCCTTCTTTACCACTTTTCAGACAGAGGGGGTGAAGGGGTGGTTTACATACAACTGAGGCAAGGTAGTTTATGAATGCCCCTATCATTTAAGCCTTCCATCGTTGCAAGACCCTTCCTTTCGGCCCAAGCTTTAACTCACTCAATCGATAGGTTGAGGCAATCAACTGAAAATCGAGCAAAAGGACATATCAAGCTTTAGAAGTCAAAGCATACGTCACATATCATCATGCATAGCTTATTAGTTGTAGTAGCTGCATAGGAAACATAAAGTATTTAGTACTTTTCTCCATTGTCATGCATCAAATGGTTGTCTCTTCTCTCTCAAAGCAGGCGAGCTTCAAGCTTGGAAGATCAAGAAAAGTAGCTAGACCAGCTACAGGTAGCACCGGCTTTGGTATTTTAGTTAGGGTCTCGTGTCCCCAGCTAAGAGTAATATCTTAACTTTAAACTGTCGTGTCTAAAACATATTGAGATTTATTAAGTCAAAGTCTTTTAATCGTACAATTGTATGCAAGATTAGCTTTGGACAACAATAATAACATACCATGTGTAATTTAATAAGTGGGGTTTGAGAAGAAGGGTGTGGTGCACACAAATCTACACCTACATTCCGGTAGAGACTCGGCTCATGACAAGACTAACTTTGGACAGATTCCTTAGTCAATCTGTGGATCCTTGCTTAACTCCTTATTTCTTTTTTATCTCCTGTTTTTGTTAGTAGAAAAAAAAAAAAGGTGAAAGAACAAGAAAGGGAAAAGCTAGAAAGTGTAAAAGGGGGTTATTATCAAGTGTTTGATGGAGACAAACCAACGGACATGGAGGGACACTTGGGGCAAGTAGAAGTGGCAACGGTAGCTGGCCAATTATTGTCCCAAAGACTTGACAATAGTGAAATTGCACATAACAAGCAAATCACACTATACCAAAAGGAAAAACTTTTCACCCCAAATCAATTACTAGTTTTCATTTTCATTTTTAATGTAAAATAAAATTAAAAGGATAAACTCGCATCGAAGGGTCCATAGCTCAGTGGTAGAGCATTTGACTGCAGATCAAGAGGTCACCGGTTCGAACCCGGTTGGGCCCTTCATTTTTATGTGTTGATTATACTAATTTTGCTCTTTTTATACTTATTTTCTTCAAAGAAACTGTCATAACTACAACATTAGAAAATCAAATGGGAGACTTGCACAAAGTATTGGGTTACCTTTTTGTTTTAACCATTTGAATATGATACTTATTGGCTCGATTAATTTAGGTTTTTATTGTACAAGGTCCTTTAAAAAAAAAAGAAGGTTTCTACCAAGAATTTCTTTTCTTTTATGGCTCAAACTCGAGATTTTCGTTTAAAGGTGGAGATCTTATTCATTACTATGACGCCACTGAAGAGAAAATTATGGAAGGATTTCATCCATTCCATAACAAGTTCATCATGGTTTGAGTCACCGTTCACTATTATATTAATTCATACTTTGGCTATTTATTTTTTGTTTTAACTTGTTGTTTCTCGTAGGAATCTTGTCCAATAGAAATGGTTATCCGTTGCACAAAACATCCTGAGGGCATTGGGATGTATCGCACCTTAAAGGGTGTAATGTAAATAACCTACCCTAATTTAACATCAGTGATAGCTTTCACGACTCGAACTCGCCTGTCCAGTATAAACAATCACTCATTGTTTTGCTATTATTTGCTGAATCTTGTCCAATAGAATAATTAACATGTTTTCTTAGGACAATGAAAGATAAACTAGTTAATCGACATTCGGCGTATAATAGCAAAACAAACAGTAATTGTTTATGTTAAACAGGTGTTAGATAGTCATTGTTTGCCACGTAGAAGATTTAAAAACAATTATGTGACAGGTCATTATGTTCCGATTTCATCTAACAAATTGAAAATTCTTTGCTCCTAATAAGAAAATGGGATAAGCCAGTTAGCCTATCAACAAAAGTTGTCTAGTGCTTTTGGGACAGTCCTTAATGCATAGTTGTATGTACATTGCATTTGCCTTTGAGCATTACCTGTTTAATAAGTTTTTCTTTATTTATTTATCTTCTCTGTTTGACCTGAATAAATGGAAGTGCATCTTCTAGTTTTTGTATTGGATCTGTTGATATAGGAACGAAAATGTCCAAATGCATGTATATATGGAGGTGTAGTAAACAAACAAACCAAAAATATCTTGTGGTCAGAATTACCTCGTACCTGCTTGTAGAAGGTGACAGATATTATGTGGTGCGCGCAATCTGACCCGAACACTACGATTATAAAAATAAAAAAAACAATTGAACAAAGACGACAAAAAGGTTAGGAATTACTCATAAATATTAAAAACTACTTTCCTGATAAGGTTTTGGCATGCTATATTTGCTGTTTAAGTTTCATATCTTTCGATTTTCTTACAAGGAAAACAGAGTTCAGTAAATTAGAATCAATCAAAAGAAAATTGAATGTGAAGGAACCAGCCAACACAAATTAAGTACTAATAAACATAATTGTGATCTGCTCATTCACATGATCCCTGTCTTATTACTTTTTCATTCCTTCACTTTAATTTTTTTTGTTCCTTTTTTCTTGGGAGAAAATAGGCTAATTGTGTAATTTCCCTAAAGGTGGGGTATCTGTTAATTCTTATTTTTCTTCCATAATGATCATAGCCAGACTAACTTTCGCGCATCTTGACTATTCCACTAGGCACCTCTTATCCCGCACTAGACTTGGGAAAAATGATTTGAACTTCGATTTGCCATCATTTTCACCTAATTTATTGACCGCTAGCCTACACCACTGGGTACCGGGTATCTGTTAATTCAAGTATGTTCAAATATGAGCAAGATAACTAAGCCCCATAGAAATGAACTTAAAACAAGCATATCCACTAGCCTGGAGACACTTGACCAAAGCAAACCATAAACTAAAATAAGTTATGTTGCTATAGCATAGAAAATCAAACAGTTAAAACAGACTTAGAAGCAGAAGATACAGCAGAGAAACAATATGGGGCACCACTTCACTATGAAGCTAAAGATCATAGAAAGGAACTTCTCATTACACAACTTTGGCAACCAGAAGCGGAGGTAGAATGCGGGACGCGGGTTCAGCCGAACCCGGTAGCTTTTGTTCAAACTATGTATTTGTCTTAAAATATCTATTGAATATGTACAACTTATTGATTTAGAACCCAGTAACTCAAAAATATTACAATCTCGAACCCATAAGGTTCGAATCTTGGCTCCGCCTCTGCTGGCAACATCAACAATTATGCTATTTCGACTTCAAAAGGTAGTAGAAATCTTAAACGACCTTGACAACTGCACTGAACGAGGAGATCGACCTTCACCTGCTTAAAAATTCAACAGTTTATACTGATACCGCCTATGCTGAAAGACGCGATAAGCTTTTGATCAACATCAAAATGCAGCCAACAAAGAGACTTAAATTAAAGATATCAAAATTACTGCAGCGTGAGTTCAACCAAAATTGTACACAGATAACAAAATAGGCTAACTTATTTTTAATTATATCTAAACATTCTATAAGCAGCATAGCTAATATTTGAGGGTATCTCTTCCTCCTCCCTTCAGTACACCATGCCAAGCTTTCAACATGGTATCTAGAAATACGATAACCTACAAATCTGTAAGCGACTAAAAATCTACCTTCTAACGCATACAAATTATATCGGGATCTTGCCTCTCAGGGAACAAGCTATAACTATGAAGTTCCAACCGATTATATACGTCTCACCAATCTCTTGGCTAGTACCAAATGGGAATATCTTGCTTCGGTGTGTTATCACATCCAATGCCAGGTAAACATCCAGTATAATTGGTGGACTGTAAGTTGAACGGAGATCCAAACATGAAATTGAGGTTGTCACTAGAACCTGTATCGAATGATGAATTTAGAACCTTACACTGATCAGCTAGATTGCTTTGTGGGAGTATAGGATGGCTTGCAGAAATATTTGTGTCTTTGAAGATATTCCTTTCCGTCATCCCTTGGCTGTGTAGGTAATTGTCGTGGTTGAGACGAGGCTGCTCTTTGGTCAGTGCAACATTTCCCGAATTTTGGCTTTTGTTTCCTTTAATATTATTGTCATAGAATGACATAAGCTCATCAATCATCCTTTGCCCATCTTCAGGAACTCCTACTCCAAATAGATCAAAGGAAGGTGGACCTGGTCCGGGATTGACAGGCAGAGCAGCTGACTTTGACTGGACATATTGTTGAGGGAAGACAGTTGGCTTGATCTGATTCACGTGAAAGTTTGAAACTCCCAATTGGGAAGAATTTCTGAAAGGGCAAGCTAATTGATGATTGTCTCTGGCAGATCTGTCCTGAAAACCATGGCGAAGTTCACTGTAAGGACATTGAGGAAACTCGCATGTATAGATCTTTTGGTCCATCGTAACAGTCTGTTCATCAGATTGCTTCCTCTTCCGGTTGAAGTCTAAGCTTGTGATCATTTCAACCTTGTTTGGATGAGATTGTTGCTGCAGAGGCAGCGTCTCCTTGAATCTCTCGAGACTAACGTTCAACAAGCTGAGATGGTTTGGTTTTTGCTCATGAACATCAAAGTTGGGCTCACCTTGAGCACCTTCAACGTCATACTCACTACTGTGATTCGACATGAAAGTTCCACTAGCACCAGCTGAGGACAAGGGCGGACAGCGATCAGGATAGAGTTCTCGAGCCAAAGCTTCCTCCTGATTGATGATGGCAAGCCAAGTTGCACTTTCTTTGGCTGTCATCTTATCTTGCAAGCACTTTGACTGCCTTACAAGCTTACGGATTTTAGCGATATCGGGGAACATGTGCTTTATTACTGCTGTGAGGACACCAACCTTCCACGCTTTCTTCAGATCATGAGGCTTCTTATAAGGCGGAGGACCTTGTTCCTTCTGCAAACCCAACTGAGGCCACCAATCCTCCTCCCCCGTAGGCCACCACGGCGGCGAAACACCTTTCTCCAACGGGAATCTTCTCTGAGGAGGATCACAGTGCTGCATCAGAGCTGACAATAACGAACCAAGGGTGGTATCTTGAAGCTCCTGCAAGGTGTGAGGGGTAGGACCCACTGGATTAGATCCCTTGTTCATCACTGGGATGGCATGATCAGCTTGGTATTTGACTATGGCCGCAGGGCCATTTCGATCGAACCTCACTTTATCCTTCCACCACTCCCTAAGATTATCAGATGCCCCACCGACCGGCTTGCCTTTTTCCGGAATGATCCCATAAACAAAGCCCTGAGCTTTACATACTTCCATCATCTTCAACATGTACTTCAAGATCCCATCCTGTGCCCTCGACATCTTCTTCCTCCTCGCCTGCTCCTGCGACTGGCGCCGTTTTGCAGAATCAATATCTTCCTTTCCTGGATTCATTTCTTTCATCCTTTTCAGCTTCATCTTGTCCCTCCACACTCTCTTCTCTAGCTCATCCACATCAATATCCTCATCACTATAATCATCATCCATCTCCGGCTCCGGCTCAGTGTGTGGAGCAGCCACTTCCACTACCTTTAACGGAGCAGGAAAGAGATCAAGATCCCCACAAAACCCCATTTCTTCAAACATCATCATCATGAGCAAGAACAACACTCCTCAAAACAGTAAATCAGGTACTAACTTTCAAGATGACAGAATTAACAGCTAATTGCCTCCTGCAAATATATTTATTAAGGGAAAATAAGAAAATCTCGTCACAAAAAGTTCCAGAACTGAACAAGACAGCATAGATTTGTACACATGACAGAGAAAGCAAGATTATCTCCAGAAAACTTTAGCAGAAAAAACAGTATAAATTATTTCCCGCGTTTAACATAATATTTCCCAGAAATCTGAAAAAACAAAAACATCTAGTGGTAAAGACTGAATACCTCAAATGATTGTTCTTTTTTCCTTCCAAAAGTCTGTCCAACTCTGCCTCTACTCTAAGATCAATTGACCCTTTTAACTGTAGATGGAAAGTGCAGTATACTACTACAGCTTTAATTGTGAAGATGAATATAATACTACTCCACTTCCCTCCATTCTACATTAGATAGCACTATTTTTATTTTGGACTATTTATTAGTAAAATTTGTTTATTACAGTGGAAATGTTTATGCTCGCCCCCTTTTTTTCTTGATGTGGATGACTACGAGAAAGTGAAAAGAAATTCAATAAGGTATACACTTTCATAATTTCTATAATTCATCAATGAATATATATATATATTTTACCAAAATTTATTGTTTACGTAATTTGAAGTAAATATTAGGTGTGAATAAAAAAAATTGGAGTGGTGTATGAATGGGAAAGGAGGAAGTTAATTCATTGTCCAATATACAGCACCTGTCCTTGATGCATGAATAAGTATATCAATATCAATGAGTATCGGGGATTTTGTGTGTCAAATACTCATTCCCTTCCCTTAGTTATCACGTTTCACTTTTCGAAAGTCAAACTATATTAACTTTAATAAATATTTTAATATATATTTTATTATCATAATGGTATTAATAAATTGTAAATTATATAATACTTTTGTATAATTTTGAATATTTAATTCAATCTATTTTTAGAAGATTAGTTAAATTAATTATAAGAAGTGAAACGTGACTTTATGTGCCCGTTTGTGTGAAATAGTGAGTATTTGTGTATTTAGATTAGGTGGAAGTCAGTTTCAGGAAGCCGAGGGCGAGGGGTGAAGATGACCTTTCTTTTCAAGTGGGGATGCAATGAATTTAAGTGCTTAAGTTGTGGGCATTGGGAAAGAGAAGAGTCACTTTAATTTGTTGTTATCTTTTGGTATATATATTTGGTCTATGTGGATATTTTCATATTTGACCAATTATGGGATCGACCTAAATTGATTAGACGACTACCCTTTTATTTTTTCTTTGGTTTTAAATAAATCGGTATCTATACACATGCGATTTAATGGTTATCTTGAATGGAAATTTTTACTATGTTAACTATTTTTAGTAATCACGACCGTTGACATGAGACGGGAAAAAAAAGCGATAGAAAACGTGGAAGAAATGATAGATAAAAGAAGAGGCCAAAAAATTAGAAGTGAAAAAGGGGATGATGATCAAAGAGAGCACATGGATGAATGGACATGAGCGGAAGTGGCCACTAATTATAGTTTCAAATATACGACTAATTATACGACTGAACTCAGCCAAACTCTTTATTTATATTAAAAAATTAATTCAAAACTCAATTACTAATCGTTATTTAAGAATTTAAATATAAAGTTCAAATTGTGGCACCACTTGTTGTAGAAAGGTAAGGGAAAAGACATGGATTAAGATGAAAGTGTAGCTCTAGAGCTAAACGCAGCATCTCGGACCACAATAACGTTTTCACTATTTTCTAATCTTCTTTATCTGTTCTAAAAAGAGGATGTTCAAGGAAGAAGGAGAACAAGAATTTATTTTAGGCTTAATTATAGGACAAATTAATACACATACACGTTTCTCTCTCCTATCAACTTTCAATCTTCAACACCCCCCACAACAGTAACTTTCTCCCACTTTTACTTTCACATTCGTTCCTCACCCCCTCCACTAACCCCATTAACTCCCCTCCCCCCACGTCTAGTTACAGTCGACCACCTTCACCATTGTTACAGGGCTTCGACACACGTTCACCATTCTAGTTCATCAATGAAGAAATCCAAATATCCAAATAAAGCAGTCCAAAAATCAGCAGTAGTCGACATTCCATCATTCGATTTAGGTGTTTTAACACCCAAATCACTAGCAAAAAAACCAAGATCAACACATGCAATGCATCATACCATATAGTCTTCATCACCCAGACAAATGAGGGCAGAGTCGAGAACAAAAAGATTACACGACATAGATGCTGCTGGAAGTTCTACACCTATCGACAAACATCTAAAAAGGAAGGGGAAGGATGTTTGTGTAGATGATGATTTTGTGAAAGAAGCCCCAAAAGTTCAAAAAAAAGAAGCTAAAATGTCTACGTCTACAACAAAACACGAAACGAAGAAGCACCATAAAAAATCCCCAAAATTGGCTCCGAAAAGAATTTTATTGAAGGTAAACATTTTTAATTTTGTTTGTAATTTGTTAGTTTTAATTTTTGTTGTTGAAATCTCTGTTTTGTAATCATGTTACAAATTGTAGATAAATGTTTTAATTTTGTAGTTAAGTTGTAGTTATTACGCTAAAACAGTATAGATTGGTATATAGTTTGTAGTTGCTTTGTCGTTATTTTGTAGTTGCATTCTAATTTTTGAAACATATATTTATTTACATTTATCTTCCTGAAGTTTTGGTACAAAAATTTTATACATTTTGATATATTTTGTGTTTTTGTTGTTCACCAAGCAGAATATGTACGCACTGGTTTGCGAAAAATGTGTTGTTATTAAACATCTAAAAATGTAGCTGTTATGTAGTTATATGCAGATAATATACTGACAAATGCATTTTTTATCACTTATTGCAGAATGATCCTTACTTTGCCCCACACAACGCTCAATACGGGGTGCTTAGATTCCACAGTTTGTGTGATCCAAGCATCCCTAGCCAGATATCTCAGCTTCTGTCCTCAAATGCTCTTCGTGTTTTCAAAAAAACTTGCTTTGGTTACTTACTTTCTATCCCCCCTATCTGCATGCAAAATCAAGCACTTCATCTTCTGATGAAGTATGAATTGTCAAACACAAATAATTCTGTTTTTTCAGTTCTTCTAAAGGGACAAAATTTGTTTTTTTTTCATTAAGAGATTTTTGTTTAATTACTGGGTTAAACTGTGTCAATAATATTGGCGACTTTGGATATACATCTACATATGTTAGCCCTTTAATGAACAGTTATTTTTCCAACAAAAAAAGAGTTGAAAAATGATACTTAACGAGCAAATCTTGGGTAAACGACGAGGATGCAGTGAAGTTGTGCATCCTATATCTGTTGGAATTTTTTATTTGCCCGTCTGATAAAGATAATGTTTCTTTGATAGATCCATTTAGGTTTTATTTGATAGAGACAGGTCATTTTGAATCATACCCTTGGGGTATTATTTCATTCAATCAGGTTATGGATTCAGTTAGACATCGTCTAACCACCGGTGTTCATTCTTATCTGATTCGTGGATGCTCCTTAGCACTGCAAGTTTGGCTTTATGAGTGTTGCTCGAATGTCAACCTCGAGATCGCTACGAAGTGTTCTGAATCCATACCTCAAATGTTGATATGGTCCGCTAACAAGGGGCAGATTTGGTTAACTGCCTTCGAAGAGAGGATGATAAAACCTGATTGGGTAAAGGTATATTCTTTTAGTTATACATATTTCTACAATTGACTACATTATATCTACAATTATTCTACAATTTATGCCTTGCTGAAAATATCTGGGGGTTTTTTCAATCAGTTCACAAACATGACGGAGCTTGGAGAGGAGTTTGCGGTGTTTAGCCTGCCTCACAAGATTGAGTTCCAAGATGAACAAGGTGCAGAAGTTCCTAACAATGATTCTCCATCCTTTGAAAGCAAACATTCTGATGTATGTCAGGAGAAAGAATTTGTGCATAAGAAGTTCCAGAATCTAGAAAAGGGAATTGCGCAGGTATTATTATTTATCTATAATTTGACTACATTATAACTACATTTAATAACATTCTATACTCTAGATATGATTCTGTAGACTGTTTTATTTAGCATTTCAAAATGGTGCCTAAATTGAAGTATATTTGTAGAATTTCATATTTAATCATTATACCACAAACTACTCATACATAATTGATATTTTTTTTTATATATTTGAATACATTCACCAACTAACTTTATTTTTTAACTGTTAGGTTGATGCAAAGTTAGAAGATTTCAGGAGAACTGTATTTGTAGAACTTCGTGACCTGCGTGTTTTCATAGACGCTACGTTGAAAACAGTTATGGAGTTGATTAACAGGAGATACGCCGAGGATGAGGCAAAGGTAAGTGTTGACATAAATTTCTATAAAACTACAAATTTATGACTTTTTTGAAATAATAAACTGTAACAAACAATAAATTTTCAGTTTGCTGGTAGTTCTACAAAAATCAATGACAAACAACAAGGACCGAACAACCAGCATTTTCAGTTTGAAATTGGTGATCAGGTGCATGGAAGCACAAGTGCTAAAAGTACGTACTTCTTTCAATTTAGTTACATTTATTTAATAATACATACATATAGTACAAAACTTTTTTTTAAAGCACCATATGGTTACAAATCAGCTAATAACTACAATTAACAACGATATAAATACAGTATGACTACAATCTGGAAAAACATTCTACATATGGCTATTATTGATTTCTTAACTATAAATGGATACATATTTGTACATTTTAAAGAATTATACTGTTTTTTGCACCTATTCAGTTACATAATGAAGCTGCTATTTGTGCAGAAAATGTACCGGCGCATGTTCAATTACACACAGATTTTCAAGAAGCAGCGGAGGACATTAAAGCACAATCCCCTATACACGGATTGACCGTTGCAGCTCCCACAGAACAAGTCAGCGTCAAAAGAACTGATGAAGGTGAAAGTGCACACAAATTGGACGAAGTTTCTGAAGCATCAGGAACTGGAAAAAAGGACGTCACATTGGACGACTTTGATTTGCCGGAAAACATAACACAATTGGTTATGTATGGCGATCCAATACCAGATGATGCAACCCCTATTCATCCGGGAAGAACCAGGCAGCCTGGGAAACATGCACGATCACCATTCATACCTCTTTATGGGGCAGCACGTCTATGGACCCAAATTTTTCTATCTCAAGCATCCATTCACCACTCTTATAGGGGAAGATGTTGATCCTGAATTGTTAGAGAAGTTCAACAAGTGGTTATACCACACTACAGACAAGTTGTCTAAGAGGTATGTATAGTTACGTTTGACACGTTCATTTCATCAATATAAAGTATTTATATGTAGTTATTTATTTTTATCTTTTATAACTGATTGTATATTTATTTGTTGTTATAGGAGGAAGACTCCCTTTTCCACAAAGGATAATCTGATAAATCCTAGATTTGAATTTGGACTTTGGAGTTGAAACTGTGGAAAAGAAGGAATGGTTTTATTCTCTTGCCCACCCAGGGAAAGTCCTCAACGACTCGGTAAGTAGTACTGATTTAATTTTCAATAGATACTTACTCAACTGTTTTTGTTGTAATACACCAGTAGGTTTTTTGTAGTTCAATTGCAGTTACAATGTAGTTCTACTACAAGTCTTGCAGTATGATATTTTAACANNNNTTGCGGAGTATGTCAGCCTTGGAGATTTGTCAATCCCTTCAGAAGACCTTTTGGACATAGACCAACACCGTCGACGATATGGAGCTCTTTTATGGGACTATGCTACAAAGAAGCAAGAAGATGGTTCCATAAGCGAATGTGAGGTTACAGGCAGGCTGGAGAGGAGGAAGGGTGCTCCTGCTTTGAATGAGAAGACTAGAGTTCTGAGGAAGAAGAAATAGGGTCGTAGTGCATTATATTTTGTTGGTGCAGTATAATAGATTACCTTATGAACAAATTTTCTTATGTTTTTTATGGCAGCAGACTAACTTTCCTGTTAATTTACTTTTTATTACCAGTTGTTTAGTTTAGTATAAATTGGTTGTTCATGCCTCTGTTGTTTATTCATGTTACAATTAAGTATTCCAATTTGGACAATAATTTATATACAAATGTTTCTACGCAATTACTACATATTTGTATGTAATTCTTAGTTGACGTTTAACTCCACAACTTCCAAACGATTTAAACACTCCAACTATAGAACTATATTATCAACAAAGTACGTGCAAATGAAATACAACTAATAATTTACCTGGAAATTTTCCTACGGTCTGCCTACAGTCTTGCAGCACGTCCTTTTACATTTAACTCCAATTTGACTACAATTTAAATACATTTGAACTACAATTTATCTATAATTTAAATACATTTGAACTACATTCAATTTAAATACATTTGAACTACAATTTAACTACAATTTAACAACAATTGAAAACAATCCTTAATAAACAAAGACTAATAAGTTACCTGCAAATTTTCTTACAGTTTGCCTACAGCATTGCAACACTTCATTTTACATTTAAGTACAATTTGACTACATTTAACTACATTTTAACTACAATCTGGACAAAAATTTATCTACAAATTTTCTACGCATTAACTACATATTTGTATGTAATTCTTATTTGACGTATAACTCCACAAATCCCAAATGATTTAAACACTCCAACCATAGAAATTTTTATCATCAACAAAGTTTGTGCACATGAAATACAAACTAATAATAATCATTCAATTTAAATACATTTGAACTACAATTTAACTATAAATGAAAACAATCCTTAATAAACAAAGACTAATAAGTTACCTGCAAATTTTCTTACAGTTTGTCTACAGCATTGCAACACTTCACAAATGAAAACAATCCTTAATAAACAAAGACTAATAAGTTACCTGCAAATTTTCTTACAGTTTGTCTACAGCATTGCAACACTTCATTTTATATTTAAGTACAATTTGACTATATTTAACTACATTTTAACAACAATCTGGACAAAAATTTATCTACAAATATTTCTACGCATTAACTACATATTTGTATGTAATTCTTCTTTGACGTATAACTCCACAAATCCCAAATAATTTAACACTCCAACCATAGAAATTTTTATCATCAACAAAGTTTGTGCAAATGAAATACAAACTAATAATCATTCAATTTAAATACATTTGAACTACAATTTTAATACAATTTAACTACAAATGAAAACAATCCTTAATAAACAAATACTAATAAGTTACCTGCATATTTTCTTACAGTTTGCCTACAGTATTTGCAACACTTCCGTTTACATTTAAGTACAATTTGACTACATTTAACTACATTTTAACTACAATCTGGACAAAAATTTATCTACAAATATTTCTACGCATTAACTACATATTTGTATGTAATTCTTATTTGACGTATAACTCCACAAATCAGGAATGATTTAAACACTCCAACCATAGAAATTTATCATCAACAAAGTTTGTGCAAATGAAATACAAACTAATAATAATCATTCAATTTAAATACATTTAAAATACAATTTTACTACAATTTAACTACAAATGAAAATAATCCTTAATAAACAAAGACTAATAAGTTACCTGCATATTTTCTTACAGTTTGCCTACATTATTTGCAACACTTCCTTTTACATAATAAACATAAAAATTTAATTAATCACGACCAAAGAAAAATGTAAGGGGATTACTCCATACATAGAAGCGAATTAAACAGACTCAAACAAGTTGAAACATACTGCATAAT